>PVIY010045767.1:0-18888 GCA_004026745.1 Myrmecophaga tridactyla | reverse complement strand
TGAGAAATTACAAACAGAGTTGAGAGGTTATCCTGGAGGTTATTCTTACGCATTAAGTAGATATCACCTTGTTGTTCAAGATGTAGCAGAGAGGCTGGAGGGAACTGCCTGAAAATGTAGAGCTGTGTTCCAGTAGCCATGTTTCTTGATGATGATTGTATGATACAGCTTTCACAATGTGACTCTGATTGTGAAAACCTTGTGTCTGATGCTCCTTTTACCTACCATATCAACAGACGAGTAGAACATATGGAATAAAAATAAATAATAGGGGGAACAAATGTTAAAATAAATTTAGTTTGAAATGCTAGTGATCAATGAAAGGGAGGAGGGTAAGGGGTATGGTATGTATAATCTTTTTTTTCTCTGTTATCGTTTTATTTCTTTTTCTGTTGTCTTTTTCTTTTTCTAAATCGATGCAAATGTTCTAAGAAATGATAAATATGCAACTATGTGATGATATTGAGAATTGCTGATTGTATATGTAGAATGGAATTATATGTTAATGTTTTGTTTGTTTGTTGTTAATTTTTTTAATAAATGAAAAAATTTTAAAAAAGAAAACGCATGAAAAATAATACAAGTACTATAAATATGGTAAGTATGAAACCAAAATATTTCTCTTTTGAGAAAAACAAAATGAAGTTATTAAAGGCCTTTGGTTAAATGTCACATACACCTTCCTTTCAGAAATAAAGTCATACCTGGAAATTGTCAACAAAGTGATTTTAATAAAGAAAAAATTAATAAATCTTTAATGGGGCAGAAGTTGTACCTCCTAGTCCTGTTGATTGCACTTTCCCCATTATTCCCTAACAGGGTCGAGTATGCACTGAGTGTCTGGTATGAGACCAGTCCTGTGCTAGGCACCCCTGATGGATACAAAAGAGGGTAAGGCACCGACCCTGCCCTTCAGCCTGCTTATGGACCCTGCAGACCATCACTGCACAGAATAATTGAAAGAGGAAATGACAATGGCCGGAATGGGAATGGGAATCTTACTTTGAAGATCAAAAAGGGAAAAAGCTGGGTCAGAGAAGACTTGGTAGAAAAGGAGGGTCCCACCAGGAGATTTGAAGGACATACAGAGAAGAGGAAGCTGGCAGGCCAGATGCAGAAACTTACAATCTAGACTTCCTTTTTCTAAGACTATGGGTTTAGTGTTCCACTTGACCACAAAACACTGTGCTTTATATTCACGATTTTCCTCACTCGGACTGTTTTGCTTTGTGTGGACACTCATACCATATGCTAATGACTGGTTTCAAGAAAAGCTCTCCTTTCCTTTTGTCATTTTTACATATATAAGGGCAAAATAGGAAACCCCTCAGGGAAAAAAATACAAGATCCAAAACAATAGGCCAATTCAGTTTTTGCAATTCTGTTCTAAATAAGCTTCCTAAGTGGCTTGTGCTCAGATTCATAACTGATTCTTCACCTGAGGGCAGACCCCTTTGAGAATGCTGTCAAAGGCCAGGTTTCTTCTGTCCAGTTGGTGCATACAATTTGGCATACAAACTTAGACGCTCTCAGAACCCCTATAGCCCATCCACAGGCTCCTAGGATCATTCCGTCAACCCCCTACATTAAGAAGCTTGCCCTGAAGAGTATCAAGCAAATGCCAGTACTTCAAACTCTGTTATCATTATAGTCTCCGTGGCCTGAGTTTTTTTTTTTTTTTTTTTTTACATTTTCCATTTTGCAACCGCCACAAAAACTGGATCTTTCTGGCTGCCTTTTTTCAGAGATTATTTCCTTCCTCACTCACTACCTGCCTAAGCTCCTGGCCAAGAATCATGACCCACATAATGTATCGGTATGTTAGGATAACATTAGCTACTGTAACAAATAAAGCACACAATCTCAAAGCTCAACACCACAAACATTTATTCACTGCTTTTGTCATAGTCCAATGCAGTTGTTTCTGGTCAGTAAATGAGCCTTATACAATGTGATTAGGAAATCCAGTTTCTTTCCATGTCAAGGCTCTTCATTTTCAACAATATTTCTATGCTCCACTGCAGTAGCTGGTGGAAGGGAAGCAGCATGAAGGATCATGCACGAGAGGATTTTAGATCTTGGGCATGGACATGGTACACATCACATCCATACACATTCTATTGGCTAGGACTCGTTCCTGTGGCCATCCATAGCTGCAAGGGAGGCTGGAAATTTATCCCTGTGCCAAAGAAGAAATAATCTTTTTGGTCAACAGATGTCCTTTCTTTGCTACAATGGGTGTGCATAGCTGCTCTCAAAGAACTCTAGAGTAAACTATTCAGAGTCCTCATGTAGCCATTTTCCTTCCCTCCTTTTGCAGAATGACTCAACCTCTGAGGAGCTCTGCTACTTTTCTCTGCCACAAAACAGCTGGGATTACAAGTCGCAGTACCACCAATAACTAGCAATATGGTCTTGTAAGTTCCTCAGCTCTCTATGTTTATTTTCTCATCTGGATAATGCACCAGCACAATGGCTAGCAAGTTGTAAACACTCAAATTATAAACTTATGATAACAATGTTACTGCTAATAGTTATTTATAAAAACAGAACTATTATTATTGTAGGCTAGTCCAAATTTTGAAAGAGATCTAAGACATACATTGAGGCTTCTGATAAAATATAAGGGTCTGGAGCAAAGTAAACTGAAAAATAATACCAGTTAAACACTTTTACAATCATTATCTTGGATCTGAAAGAAATCAAGAATGAGTAACTTAAGGACTTAATAATACATTAGGAAAAAAGAATCAAGGATGCACAGAGGTATCAAGTAGCCCAGATCTCCAGTTTGGGGAGATGTTCAAGATAACCAATAAACTCACCTAGGCAAAATTAAGGTCCCTTCTTTGTTCTCGTCCCTCAGGTCTCTGTGCTACATTTCATAGTGTTGAGCATGCCGTCTCCACCTGGCTTCCTTCTCACTGCAAGGACCATTCTGACTTCTCAACTGTCCTCCTTCAACTGATTGGTCATGGCCCTCCCTAGGCCCAGTTCTGCCCTACTCAGTGTGCTAGCTCCATCTCCAGCTCAGCCTTCTTCCCCTCCATCCAGCCTCCTCACTCTAGTTGTTCAGAGTACATTTCACTGAGATCCTTTGACCCCTGACACCTAAATGTGTTCCTTTTTGCCAAACAGCCTGTCTTTCTCAATTATCTGATTTCCATCAATAGACTGCCATAGGGGTCATGTAGTGAGGAAATAGAGCCTAAAGAGGCTTCAGTTTTAGACATCTAAGAGCTAAGAGCTACAGCACAGCAGAAAAGCAACCTCCAAGCATGGAAACAGCAAACAGATCCATTTCTCAAGTCAATGCATATATTAGGGAAATGTTTGGTAGGCCTATATGCTTACCTTCTCAATTAATCTTCAAAAGCTATAAAGCCAATGTTTTTTCTGTGGCAAAGCCCCAGTACGGTACAGAGAGTTCCAGCACTGCTTTTCAGAATAAGATAGACCTGGTCTGCTCAAATACATTTACATTCCCTTCTCAGCTGACTCATTACCTGGAACATGAAGTTTGCATGCCAATTTCGAATACAGAAAGAGGAGACACAGAAGGAGAGGAAGGAAGAGAGATTTACAATTTACCAAAGCATGTGTACAAGCATCATTAAAAAAATGTAGATTAATATTCCATTTTTATAGCCCAAGCTTCTGTCTGCTTTGCAGATTGTTATATTAAACCAAATTAACCATCTCCCATGTGCTTCTGATATTTGATCACTTTAGCTCAAAATGTGCTTTTTAGAGCATAAGAATCTTAAAGCAGAAGTTGCAGCACTTCAAGAGCAACACATCAGCAGAAGCAGGCACTTTGTCGGGGGACGGGGGAGATGACTAGTTTCCTCCCATTTGTTCATTCTACCTGTTCTTTGCAATTTTCTCAATTATATTTTTAACAGGTCTGAAGACACAGTGATGTATCTAATTCTTTTTACATTAAAATTTGCTTTTGCAGAACAGTCTTTATAGTTGAAGATTATGAAAAGATGATAAGGCTCTGGTAGAAAGAAAAACAAGTGCCCATAGCAGGATAATGTGCTGCAGCCTTTTTCTTCAGCGTATTTTAGCTCTCAAGCCCAAGTCTGAAATAATTACAACAAACTTCATCTGCAGCAGAGGGAAGTGATGAGAAAAGACATTTAATTCAAATAAATGGCATTGCCTTTGATGGAAGTATTCAAGAGTCTACTAGGGATGGCTTAGGGAACAAGTACATACACCTCCTATAGGAATGTTGACAGAGTTGTCTTAAGGCCCCCCTTGTGAGGCCCAGTCATGCATGAGGCAAATGATGTTATGATCTTCGTCCTATCCAACCCCTCATTAAAAACTGAAATATACACAAAAAGTGAAATAGCAAATTGCTCCACTTCTAATGAAATGACTCAAATCAATGCCACTCCTGAATTATCATCCCAGGAGAATAACTTCAGGAATTCTGTGGATCTCCAAGTTTGGTGTGCACTTGGATAACATAGGCAATTTAACTTGCAGACAGAATAGCAAGGAGGCAGAAAGTTTGAAGCTGGGTTTAAATAATACAACATCGCCACCTAGAGGCCAAACACTAAGAAATAACAGTAAAAAGCCAGAGGAGCTACCTCCCAGACCAGACAAGCAACCCTGCCTTCACGATCAAAGTTGGGATGAGAGGCAGTTTAAATGAGAAACAGTAGCAAAATATGCCTCTCCCATCGCTACTTTTAAAGACAGTATTGGAATATCCCACCATGAAACGGGCAGAGAACCAACTCACCCAGCAATGGGTGGTAGGGAAAGGAGTTTCAAAAAAGGTGGCTATTGTGGAGGATATGGTATGTAAACTGAGCTTGGTAGAGTGAGTAGAATTTCTAAAGGCCAAGGAAGGCCTGAAGGAACAGCATAAGCTACTAAACTCAATTGTAGAAATGCACCAGCTTTACTCTATTTTACAAGTTTGCTGAAGATCATATTAAGACGCTTGGAAAAGGGAATAAAAATCACACTTTGAATAAAAATCACACTTTCAAATCTCACTGAAAATATTTCAATAAAGCATCCTGTAGTGTATTTACCCTGAGCATTTCTTAAAGGGTAAAATAAATTTAGGAACATAGAATATAAGCCAAGGTTTCTTTATTGCAGGTCTCCTCAGAACCTTTAGTATTTGATTGTACATGGTAAATCTCCAAGAGGCTACAGACTACACGTTTTCAAAATTTCCAAGAAGAATCCTTATTCCACAAGATACTCAATCAGCAAACCTCCCTCCTTACTAAGGAAGAAGGATTGTGTGGCAGTTTAAAGATACAGGTTCTGGAATCAGCTTGCATGTATTCCAACTCCATCACTTTATATCTAGTTTCTCTGTGCCTCAGTTTCCCTAACTGTAAAATAGGAATACAGTACCTACCTCATAAGGGATTATGAAGATTGCACTAGATAATACATGCAAGCCATTTAAAATAATCGGTAGTAGTAGCCATCCCTTTACATCCCTCCTGTGTGCTCTTTATGTTTAGAGTCTCTTAACTCCATAGAAGCAGCACAGGGAAGCTATTATTAATAGAAATACACTCCAGTTAAACACAACTGCTGCCCACACTCCTTTGGAAATTCAGCCCTTGGGGAAAAAAGGGGGAGTATTTAAAGTTGCTCTACTAGTTTAGTTCAATGTATACTTTCCTCCAATCAGTTAGGCCCAACCTAACTATATAAGCATTTATATAGATAAATATTGATTTAACTGACACTTGAGTATTATGGAGTACCTCAGACCTGAAAGAAACAAAAAAGCTAGAATTGGTATAATTTTTTTATATGGCTTTCTACTTAACTCATCTACTTACCCCTTCCTAGCTTAGATATAATGCATCAATTATGCCAGGCCCTGGATATTTTTCACCATGACTGAGATATGTTGATATGAAACACCAAAATGAAAAACATTTTCACCTAGGTCTAGCTAGACCTGCTACACTAAGCAGAAAAGGGCCAAGGGAGATGCGTGGATATCAGGCCATGAAATACGGCATCAGTACAGAACTTTAAGTGCTGAAGCACAAGGAATGTTAGCCACATAAGGCAGTAAAAGAAAGGTAAACAGATAAGAAAATGATAGGGTATGGCAACCCAATTTTCCATCACCCCACCCTCTTATACCTCTAGGCAAATAGAAAAACTGATGTTGGAGTAAATACATTTATTGATACCCATTTATATAGTTCAATGAAATAATCTATAAATATAAAAGCATTTTTCTTTTGGATATCATCATGGTCCATGTAAATACTCAACAGTCAGAATCATCTGCAAGAAGCACTCCAAGTCACACTGTTAGGTTTACAGACCTGAATACACATATTTCATAAAACAGTGGCACTTATGTACTCAAGTGGTCCAGTGGCTTTGGAATATATGACTACAGGGCATGAAGAATAAAAACGTATAAATGTTAATCAATGAAAGGGTATCAACCATCAACAAAAATAAACAATTAAGAATTAATATCCTAGGCAAAGAAAATACCACAGTTGACACTTGGTGTCAGAATACTGGAGACAAAGTATATAAAACACATGTTGTGGCACCATGTGCTCTCTCCAACTCCCAGTGGACAGTCCACCAGTGCCTTAGGGTCAACAGAACAGCAATTCTTAAGCAATCTGAATAGCTTAGAATAAAAGATATATGGCAGAGGAAATCAAAATTAAAGAAGCTAAGCATTTCAGTGACATAATAAGTTTCTCCCCCAGGAGGAAGAGACTATAGGGAAAACATTTTTAAAATCATCTTTGTTATATTATCATATTCATTTATCTAATGCAAGAATCTAGACATCTGGTACCCAAAACATAGGTGCAAAAATTTTTTCTACTTCAAAGTTTTGTCCTCAAAACTTCCAAAGGAACTAATGTAGCCACTGTTGAGCCTTGCTCTCCAGCTGATGCAGCATAAAATTTTTTCTCATTTCTTCAGTAACAAATACAGGAACGTCCTTTTCTGTAGTCAGACTATGAGTCTTCTGAGTTAGCAAGCAAATGTATTTAAAAAGTCTTAGATGTACAATGTCCACAGTTGAAATCTGAAAGGCAGTGTCAGAACTTAAGCGAGGCAGGATTTTTAGAGACTACTCAAATGAAAACCTAAGTGAGGCATATAAAAATTCAGTTTTTTCTATTATTTCCCAACTGATAATTGACAGCAACATTCCCTGGCAAGGATGGGTAATTGGTACGCTCTCCAGGTCCAAGATATCCCAACTACTAAAGTAAGACCCAAAAGAGGAAAGACACACTTGAGTTCTGTGGTCTCTAAAATTCTTTTTTGCCATTTTTAAAAAAAGAAATAATAGCTTCAGTTGCACACCACCAGCTGAAGAGGATTTCATCCAAATGAAAAACTCTTCCCCTTGTCTCTAGTGGGACAGGCACCAGATTCCCACAAGCGGTAGCTCCCATGTCCTGTATGTAGCACGTGGCATCTGACCCTGAAGTGAAGAGAAAGCTGGTACAGAGCCAGCTTGGGGTTCAGGCTAGACAGCATTTCGTGGTGTGCCATTGTGCGCCAATGCTTTCAGGCTGGAGGCACTGGTTTGGTGACAGCTCCTGTGAGAGGTCACACCCACCTCAAAAACCTCATGAATAGCTTTTCGGAAACAGTGGAAGTTGTAGTCTATTAAACCTGCAAGAGAGAAAAAGATGATCAGGCCTCCCGAATGTCAACTGTGAAATTATCTACTAGGAAACATTTGGTGACAGAAAAAAAAAAAATGTCTATTTAAAAATATGCATCCTAGTCATGGGCTATGTTTAACAGGAAGATCAACAGTACCGCAGCAATACCAAAGGCAAATAACGGGGGAGAGGGACTAGAGTTAAGGAGAGTAACGTGATGAGGATGTGTTTATCGGCTACTTTTCTCTTGAGAACAATGAAAATTGTCTAAAATTGAGTGTTCAGAGACTGGGGACTTTTGACATTATACCATGATACCCAATGGATGGAGGTGGCTGAAGGATAGAGAAATAGAATGGCGAACTGTGGTGTATGCATATGATCAAAATTGTGCTGCTACAGAAAGGAACAGTCATGAGGCATGCAATGTTATAAATGAACCTGTGGGATATTATGTGATGCAAAATAAGCCAGAAACATCATATGATCTCATTTAGAAAATATTTATAAGAAAACTGGGGACTAGATTGTAAGCTCTTAAAGCAGTTACATTAATCTAGAGTGGTAATTGTTATTTCTAGATTTTAAAAGACTGTGCTATATATGTATAACCTGGTATTTCCCTGGAATTTTGGGTACCTATATGACACCTAAGACTCGGAGTAGGAGTTCTGCAGTTCTGAAAGTCAGCATTGCCACATACAGCAACTGTTAAAGATACTGAAAAAGAGATCAGGCTTCAATCAGAGATAAGAACGAAGCAGATCAGGTCAACACTAAGGTAAATCAGAATATAGGGGTAAGGAAGATACTGTATTTTAGAGCTTCATCTACTCTATGAGACCAAAGGAAGGGAGATTTATTTTGTCCAGAACCTAAATTTATTGTAGCACAGAATCTAATTCAACCCGTCTGGATAGGTCATTTAAACAACTCAAACATATACAGCCAAGAATGGGAAATGAGGGCTTGTAATTCTGTCTAGCTTAATGTAATGCCCAGATATAGCTTAGAGAATGCTGAACAGATAATTTAAAAGTATTGGGAAGGGTGCACAGGCGGTTCAGTGGTATAATGCTCACCTGCCACACAGGAGACTCAGGGTTCAATTCCTGGCCCATACACACCCAAAAAAGTATTGTCAAAGTCCCTTGAGGGATGGGAGAAAAAATATGAAACTATTAAACTTTAACACTAGGGAAACCCCTGATACTGTCTCAAACATTAGGGACTCCCAAGACAATAGGCCAAGCCCCTTGATCTTGAGGCTTACTCTTGTGAGGCTTATTTATTTATGTAGTGGAGAAGGTAGGCCTACCTACAGAGATGCCTGGGGGTTACTTCCAGAGGACCTCTTTTGCTATTCAGATGTGGCCTCTCTCTCTAAGCCCAACTCTGTAAGTTGAATCATTACCCTTTCCACTAACTCTGGAGGGGAAGAAAAGGGAGTGTATAGCAGGGAGAGTGAAAAGAAAACATGTATTGCTATTCTAATTATGAAAAAAAGTGACAGCAAAGATCAGGGGTTATAAAACTGCTAGTTATGTTATCCACAAGAAAGGACTAGAGAGATTAAGGAGAATTGGGCAGAAAAGCAGAGTTCAGGTTTTGTTTTGAGGTCAAGGCAATAAACAGAGAAAGGGTCCTGACAGTGAAGGGTCTCTAGGAGTTAGCACTGTGTCCCAGGGCTCTAAGGTGGCATCTGGGATCTCTAAGGTCTGGTCTCTAGAGGCCCTACGCAGTACGCACTACAGAGGAAGGAGGAAGTTTTCCAGGATGGGCTCTGGAAAAACAAAATGGTCCGAGTTTTACTACTTTTGATACTAAACTACTCAATAGATTAGAAATTTTTAAAAATTAATCATGCTTCTTTATAAATATAAATCAATATAATAAACTATCAAAGAAAATTTTTAATTTTAGTATATTTTGCCTGTAAGGGGAAAAAAAAATTCAAGCAAACGCCTATTATACGAACATCTCAAATCTGGAGGAAAAAAGTTCAGGGTAAGAACAGGCAACACAATGAATGACTCTTCACAAAATAAAACTGGATACAAATAAAATAGAGCCATTTCAATGGCATTGTAATTTATCAGTTACCTAGTTTGAGAAAAATTTCAAAAGTGAATCAGAAGTTTTACTTTCAGGCACCAAGAGGAAACTAAAACTAAGGAGCCATGTTCTTCACTGTTAGGGCACTTCCTACCAGTAATTCAGACAAAGAAGCTAGAAAAGGAGATTAGCCTTTTCTACCTTGAAGGAAGAGGGCTGAAGGGATTCAGTTCTGGAAAAGGAAAACCATGCTCTGTCTTCCACTACATTCTTTGAATCACGGTATAAGCATACTTAATGGGTGAAGAATGAGTAAAAAGCATTGACAGAGCCTACCAAGTGGTCAGTCTCTGGGTCTGGCTACAAGGGGGTGTAACTATGGAAATGAGCTGCAAACAAAAGTCAAATTAAATATGTATATTAAAATTATATCATCTTTTAGGGAAAGAGCAAAGAGGTTTCTCTTTTTCCCATACTCCATCACCAATACACACACATACATATTCCCTTACCCCCCACCAAAAGCAGGTCTCCCAATTGTTGCTCATTTCCACACTGAAAATGAGTAAAGCAATCTCTAGATTCCAGTATTAAATACTCAAAATAAAATTATAGTTGTTTTTACTAGCTCAAATCCTTCTGCTACAATTGGAACCACTGCTTCCCAGATCCCTTTAGTTTTCTACGCAAAACCTCTGCCAAATGGCCTGATGTCTACTTTCCACTTCCCAGTTCTGAGTATTAGCTGTAGTTCTAATATGGCACAAAAAAACAACTATTGGCATTTCCATATAAAAAGAATAGGAAAGTTATCTTCAACTATTCAGAAAGTTAAGTCTGCTTTATTATCACCAATAATTTTTCTCTTCTCTTCTACTTATCAGCTATCTGGTCAAAATCACACCCTGTCTGCTGTCATGTCTTCAATGAAGTACTCAATATCCATCAAAGTTATTCTCTCCTAAAATGCAGCAAAATAGGTATCAGAGAAGGAAAATAAATAAATAAATGTATTACACTTCCTTGCACTTATTTCACACTCTAATATTTAATACAGTTTTTCTTTTGAATTGGGGGAGAAGGGACATTATAGTCTTTAGAGCTTAGGGGTTTTAAAGCATTTTAATTGTACTCTGGCTCCATTAAGTATACACTGACTAACTAGGTAAATTTGCTAAGAAAATTTACAGTGAAATCTTAGGTCAAAGTAAAATACTTTTGAAGTATCAAGCTTTTCCTTTCACAAGTCCTCAGGGCAACCAACTGAAGAGCTAGAAGAAATGGCTTGAGTCACAGTTTGGCAAACTGCTCAGTAGAGCCCAGGTGTCTGGGAAGTACCAGAGAGGCCCATCAGGAACTGGTACTCAAACTAAGAAACTGTATTCCCCAGCCTTTCCTGAAGTTAGACATGGCCACAAGATTAATATTGACCACTAAGATATTCTGAATCATGAGGTGACCTTGATAATAGGAGCCTATGCTACAAATGGCAGAGCAGAAAGAGAAGCATCTGTGTCCTTAAGGATTCTGAGAGCTGCCTTAGCTACCCCAAAATGCCTCAAGACTTCTTTGATGTAAGAAGAAAACAAACTTCCATCTTGTTTAAGCCACTGTTAATGGGTTTGCACCAAAATCTAATTCAGCCTGATAGACACTTCTTGAAATTTTTAAACCTTTAACTAGACAGCAATATCTTCAATTTTAAGAACAAGTGGACATTATATAACCAACGTCACAACATCCTTCCAGACAGCAAATGTGCAATTTGACCATCACCATTGCCAAAATAACATCTCTGGCATCCAAATTTTCAAATTCATAGTCAATTCACATTCGTGCAAAAGTGAAATATTTAAAATACACTGTGTGGCCTGCTTGAACATGATGTGATCTTTCAATAATTTATACTTGCTGTGATAAAGGTCATTAAATACTTATTGAACAGCACTGTGAAGGGTACAATGTGTCAAAAGCAGTAGCAGATATGGCCCATGTCTTCAAGGAAATGCTAGCTGGAACATAAGAACAACACACACAAGAAACAAATAAGAAACAATCTAGTGCTAAATTGACTACAAATGTGAAAAAAAATTCAAAAAAAAAAAAAAAAAAGAAATGCTAAGTGCAGGGCATAAGTAGCCAGTGAATGCTTCACAAATGAGACAGAACTTTGGGGATATGGGCAAGATTTCATTAGGCAGGATAAATGACAGAAATTACAAGAAAACAGCAGGAAGCTGACAATGAGAATACAGCCCAGGTGGAAGACAGGAAAGAAAGAAAAGAAAAATCTGGCCTGACTAAAGAGAGGAATGTCAGAGAATTCTTGAAAAGAAGTAAGTACAGGAAATCAAGTCTGAGTAAGTAGGTTATTGCCAGATTGAGATGGTCCTTAAGACTCAGGAAAAAAACTGTAAAGGAAAATGTTTTTGATAAATTTCTGTGCCAATGGTAAACCAAAATTGATAATCAGAGTAACCTGAATACTGACCAGACATGTTTGATAATATGAAATCATTGTTAACTTTTTACATTTATTAATGGTTATACTGCTGTGTTTAAAAAAAAAAAAAGATAATCTTTTAAGAGATAACTACTTAAATCCCAAAATGACTTGATGTCAGGGATTTGTTTCAAAATAATCCAGCAGGGAAAGTGACATAGAGATAAAATAAGATTGGCTATAATTGTGATAATTATTGAATCTGGGTAATGGACACAAAAGTGGTTCACAATGCTATTTTCTCTACTTTTTTATATATATGACAGTTTCCATAACTAAAGGTTCAAATTAATACTCCAGTGAGGGGAATGGTATACATGAAATAAGACTGAATATATGGTGATAACTGATGAAAGCTATGTGAGGTGGGTACATGGAGATTCATTATGCTGACCTATTTTTGTGTATATCTGAACATTTCTATAATCAAAAGTAAAAAAAATTTTAAAGATCAGAATGGTGAAAATGCACTGCTAAAAATCAGTAAGGAAAAAACAAAGGTAGATGAACAGGTAAATAACCAAAGAGAAAACCTGAACAGTCATGTAAAGATGCTTGCCCTAATTAGTAATTAAAGAAGTAAAAACTGAAATCAAATGAGATACCATTTATCACCCTCTTGCCAGATTATAATTAAACAGTCAGCAATATCAAGCATTACCAAGGATATGGAGTAACAAGAACTTGCACATAGTATTACCAGGAGTGAAAACAGTAAAGCCATCTGGGAAGAGATTTGGTAATGTCTAATAAAGTTTAAGATGTATGTACTCTGCAACCCAGAAATTCCACTCCTAAATACGTACACTATACAGATACATATATATACATACCCCATATGTACAAAGGTCAATTTGTTCATCAGCATTTGTTGCAGAATTATTTATAATAATTATAATAATCTAAATGTCCAGCAACAAGAAAATACATTATGGTATATTCAAACAAAAGAATACTATCTAGGGCGGCTGCCGTGGCTCAGCAGGCAGAGCTCCGACCTGCCGTGCTGGAGGTCTGGAGTTCGATCCCTGGTGCCTCCTGCCCACATGCAAATTAAAAAAAAAAAAAAAAAAAAAGAATACTATCTATGTGGCAGAGAAAATGAATGAACTAGAGCTACGTGTTATCAACATGGAAGGTCTCAAAAAAAACCTTGAATGGGGAAAACAAGAAAGTTGCCAAAGACTATCTACATTTTTATACCATTTATATAAAACCATACAATACTCTATATTGTTCAGGAATAGATAAGTAAAAAAATAAATCACACATGGGAAATAATACAAGATTCAACTAAGCACAAAGGAAGGGACTGCAATTGAGTAAAATATACAGAGAGCCTCAACATGTAACATTTCATTTCTTAATTCAAAGGTGAAATATTTCACTAAAAACTCAGAGTTTTGCTGCCCTGATCATGATGGTAGAGTAAGGTGTTTCAGGATTCCACCCCCCACAGAAACTCTGAACAATCAACAAGAAATGGCAAAAATATCTTTCTCAGGGCTTCAGAAAACAGATAAAGGACTATGGAAACTACAATAACAAGGTGAGCACTGAATCAAGAAAAAGGCTTCTTAAAAGCAGTAGGCTCACATAGCAGTCTGGCTGGTCCCTCTCCCTCTCTTATCCCCTCCACAGCTCTCTGGTTCCACTCCTGAAGCAAATCCCTGGCCCCAGTTCAAGAGGGAGCACAGTGGCCCTTATGCACATGCTGGGAGCACGTATGTCTGGTCCATTCTTTCTAATGGTGGCCTGAGTGACCCACTGCCAAGAACTTGCCCTGCATGCGAAAGGCAGCTCACAGAGCTCCCCTAGAGAACACCATGGGAGAGCAGTCAAGTTGTGCTGCCTGGGGCAAGGGGTGGCTTACTGTAGGACATACCAGGCAGTGCTCAGGGCCCCGAGAAAGCCGTTTCCTAGGGAAGAAGGGATATTTCTAAACACATAAACTGAGGAATTCCTAGGGCCACATGTGCATGCCCTAGATAAGACACATGTGTAGAAAGCATCAGGAAAGCCCCTATGCTTTAACCTGGAGTGATTCTTATACAACCCACTGTAAGGATAAGACCTAGGAGAGCACCTGCACAGGTCAACCTGCAAAGACTGGGAGTTGTCTTTTCTTTTTTTCTTCCTCTTTTTTATTTTTTTATTTTTTTACATGGGCAGGCACCAGGAATCGAACCTGGGTCCTCTGGCATGGCAGGCAAGCATTCTTGCCTGCTGAGCCACCGTGACCCACCCTTTTCCTCCTCTTTTTTTGTTAACTCCTGATATTCAAGGAAAGTTCTGTCATAATACTAGCAGGTTATAACCTTATGGAACAAATGCCACAGAGTCTAAATTACTGCAATAACACATTAAAATGTCAAAATATTCAGGTTTCAACAAAAGGTTACAAAACGTACAAGGAAACAGGAAGCAATGGCCCAGGCAAGGGAGAAGAGTAAAGTATTAAAAACTATGAACAAGAAGGATCAGACCTGGGATATAACAAAGACTTCTAAACAATGGTCCTAAATATGCTCAAACAGCTAAAGGAAAACATGGAAATCAGGAAAATGATAGATGAACACAAACAGAATATCAACAGAGAGATGGAAATTATGAAAAGGAACCAAACAGAGCTGAAGACCACAGTAACAGAAATTTAAAATTCCCTAGAGGGGTTCAACAGCAGAGTGGGCAGAAGAAAAAAATCAGTGAACCTGAAGATAAGATCACTGAAATCATCCAGTTTGAGGAGCAGGAAAAAGAATGAAAAGGGAACAGAACCTGAGGAAACTGTCCAATACCATCAAGAGTAACAATATACATTTTGTAGGGGTCCCAGAAGGACAAGAAAGAGAAAAAGGGTCAGAGAAAATATTCAAGGAATTAATGGCTGAAAATTTCCCAAATTTAACAAAAGATATGAATATACACATTCAGGACGCTCAACGAACTCCAAACAGAATAAACCCAAATAAACCACATCATGGCATATTATAATCAAACTGCCAAATGCCAAAGATAAAGAGAGAATTCTGGAAGTGACGAGAGAAAAGCAACATCTCATATACAAAGAAGCCTAAATAAGATTAAGTACTGACTTTTCATCAGAAACCATAGAGGCAAGGAGGCATTAGGATGACATATTTAAACTGCTGAAAGCAGAAAATTTCCACCTAAGAATATTGTACCTGGCAAAATTGTCTTTCAAAAATGAGGAACAGCAGGGAGCCCAGAATAAGAATGAGAGCCTTTAATCCTGTATAGCTTAATGTAATGCCTGGATACATCCCAGAGTATATTAAGCAGATAATCAAAAAGCATTGGCAAAGTCCCTTGAGGGATGGGATAAAAATTATGGAACTATTAAACTTTACCACCAGGAAACCACCGATACTGTACCAAACATTGGGGACACCCAAAGCAATAGGCCAAGCCCTTGATCTTGAGGCTTGCTCATGTGAACTATATATGTAGTAGAGAAGCTTAGCCTCTCTACAGGAATGCCTAAGAGTCACCTCCGGAGGATGTCTTTTGTTGCTCAGGTGAGGCCTCTCTCTCTAAGCCCAACTCTGCAAGTGAAACCACTGCCTGCACCCCTATGTGGGACATGACATCCCGGGATGAGAGATGACCCCAGGGTTGAGCCTGGCCCTGGCACCATGGGATCAACAATGTCATCCTGACCAAAAGGGGGAAAAGAAGTGTAACAAATAAGGTATCAGTGACTGAGAGAGTTTAAATAGAGTCAAGAGGCTACACTGGAGGTCACTCTTATGCTTGCTTCAGTTGACACTGCCACCTATCATAACTTGCCAAACCCCAAACAAAACCATTTCTGACTATCCTGAAAAATACCTAGGGCATTATATAAGATTCTACAAAGGTTCTGTTTACTAAGGTAACTCTAAAACCTACAACCTCCAGATGGTTCCCTGGACCAGATAAGTCCTGAAATGCAGAAGGGCCAACCTTTCAGAACATAAACTAGCTCTATCCCCCATCCCATATTATTGACAGCCCCTACCAACGTGAAAAAGTTAGAATGATAATAGCCCAAATACCCCTAAAAAGTGTGAAAAAATCAAAGATGATGGTGGAGTTATACAGAGAAGGTCAGGTTTAATAAATAAGTATGAGTGTGCTGAATCATTATACTGATAGTTCTTTTATCCTCCAGTACCTTAGAGAAACTAGAAATAAAAATTTAAAACCGTGGAATTGTGACCCATACCAAACCATATTTGTTCTACAAGGAATTGTTGCAATATATTTTGAAATTTATTGCTTTTACGTATATATATTATTTAAAGAGAAGGAGGAGTATAAGAGAAGATAGACTTTAACAAATGAATATGACTGCTAAATCATTACATTGATATTTCTGTTGGTCTCCAGTGTCTTCGAACAGCTAGAAGAAAAAACAAAAAAATCACGGAACTGTAACCCATACCAAACATTAAAACCTGTTCTATAACTACTTGTGAAAATGTACTCGGAAATTTGTTTTTTTTTATGTATTTGCTGTATTTCACAATTAAAAAAAAGAGGGATAAGTTAAGATATTCACAAATAAACAAAAGCTGACGGAGCTCACCACCACTAGACAGACCCAATAAGCGATGCTGAACAGAATTCTGCAGGATGAAAGGAAAGAATAATAGACAATAGATCAAAGCTACATAAAAAAATAAAGATCTCCAGCAAGGGTAAGAATAAGGGTAAATATAAATGCCAGTACTACCAGATTTTTTAGTTTGTAATTCCACTTTTTACTTCCTATAGAATCTAAAAGGCAAATGCATAAAATGTAATGATGATCAGTGGTTTTGGAATCCTTATGCACAAACATAATTTGTAACAAGAACCACACAAAGGTTGGCGGACAGAAGGATACAGGAACATAGTTTGAAGATTTTATTGAAGTTAAGTTGGTGTCAAGGTAAACGAGACTATTACAGATTTAAGATGTTAAATTTAAGCCCCAAAGTAACTACAAAGAAAGTATCAGAGAATATACAAGTTCATAGAGACAGAAATTAGAGTACAGGTTGCTAGGGTCGGGGGTCAGGAGGATAGAAAGTTAATGCATAATTAGTGTATGGTTTATATTTGGGAAGATGGGAAAGCCAGAAGGTGGTGAAGACACCGAAATATTGTGAATGTAATCAATCCCACTGAATGGTATGCCTGGAAGTAGCTGAGATGAGAAAAGTTTATATTGTATTTACGTTCCCACGATTAAAGAGAGAAATGGAGAGAGAAAGAAAGAGGGAGAGGGAGAAAGAAGGTGAGAGAAAAAGAGAAAGTAAGGAAAGGAACAGCAAATGTGGCAAAAAGCTAAAACTGGTAGCTCTGGGTACCTGGAGGAAGAGGGGTAGGGGTACTTTACAGTTCTCCATATGGGGCTTGTATTATTTTTGTAACTCTTCTGCAAGTCTGAACATATTTCAAAATTAAAAGTTTAAAAACAAAAGCACTAGCTTTAACCATTCAAAACAAAACAAAACAAAAAAACCACCTCAGGCAGAAAAACTGGAAGTTGGGGGGGGGGTGTGTGTGCAGCGGTAGCTCAGTGGAAGAATTCTCGCCTGCTATGCAGGAGACGCAGGTTCGATTTCCGGCCCATGACTTTCCAAGCAAACAAACCAACAAAAGCAAGCAAACAAAAACTCAACAAAATGGTGCTTCAATAACACGATATTCACATGGAAAAAGAATGAAATGTGACCCCTGCCATACAGCATACACACAAAATAGAGAGCTAGTATAGCTCCTTGAGTAGCTATATATATGATGATAAAAGCAGTTTTCTGAAAACTAGTCTGTCACAGGAATAAAAGATACATACTAGGCCCTCAATATATATTCACTGAATGCATGAATAATATCAAATAGGCGGTTATTACAGTACTACAGGTCTGGAGGAATAAAGACCTGGATTGAAATCACTGACCATGGAAATGGAGTGGAAACCCACAAAACAAATGAGATTTGGTAAAAATTCAATATAAAAAACATAGGAAAAGAATGAGAAAAAGAGAACACTGAATCACTGCTGTGAAACGATCGGCCAGGATTCCTTCAGAAATAACACTATACAATTACCTGACTTCAAGATATCTAAATTTGAATGCTAAAAAAATGGCATCACGTTTCCTAATATAACCCATGTAGATAGTTTGATTAAATGTCATAAGTACTTGGAATCTCAGGTAGCCACATGAGATTTTGCTGGTTTGTCCAGAGTGATGCCCCGATGAATCCCAGAATGATTTGATCAGTGACTGGAAAAATATTTGCAAGCCCCCTTCAGGAAATGGTGAGAACGGGGAGAAATTCAACTTCCCCAAGTTGAATTCTTGATATTCTCACAAGCAGTGTGGACAACCAAAGCTATAGGCTGAGCCCCCAGTCTTGGGGTTTATTCATATGAAACTTAACCCCACAAAGGATAGGTCAAGTCTACTTAAAATTTAGGCCTAAGAGTCACCCCCAAGAGGGCCTCTTTTGTTGCTCAGATGTAGCCTCTCTCTCCAGCCAACATGATGAGCAGTCTCACCACCCTCCCCCTCTCTGCGTGGGACATGACTCCCAGGGATGTGTACCTTCCTGGCAACGTGGGACAGAGATCCTGGAATGAACTGAGACTCAGCATCAAGGGACTGAAAAAAA
>PVIY010045766.1:0-18855 GCA_004026745.1 Myrmecophaga tridactyla | reverse complement strand
CCTTCGAGGGGGCACAAAATCCAACCCACGACACTCGTCCCCCCATTTCCTCCCTCCCGTCCTTCCTCCCTGTCTCTCCCTCTCTTCTTTCTTTGTTTCTTTCTTGTAAAAACCAAGCACGACTGGACCAGAATGAGCTCGCGTTTCTCCCCCGCCATATGCTGTTTAGTTTCATTCTCGCATTCCCGGGAAGAGAAGTCAGAGGGGTCAAGGGGTCAAGGGGTCAAGGGGACGCCCAGGGCTGTCCTCCGATTCTGTACCACCTCGCCTGAAGCCCCATTTCATTTGTTTAGAGGACATTTGGGGTCATCTCTTCCCCTCCAAGTCCCGCAGGAGGAAGCAGGGTGTGAGGGGGCTGCTGGGGGAGGCAGGTGGCCTGACTGCGCTGGGCAGAGATTGCCTCCAGTTAGCGGCACCAAGCAGGCACTGCCCGCGGCCCTCTGGCCATGAGAAAGCCCTTAGTGTGCTCCCTATAACCTCACTTGTGTGGTGGCCGCAGCAGCAACAGCCAGGGGCTCCCCCCTGGCCCTAGGGAAGTGCACGTACTTGGGAGGAAAAGAGAGAGGCCCGTGGCTCAATTACTCACGGCACTGCCCCTCCAGTGCTGTGTGTGCAAGTGGACACAAGCAGGGTGTCCTGCACCCACCCAGAGCAGGGCCACCCAGGGGGTGCAGGTGGGACTTCAGGCCTACTTGAGGGGAGAGCTGGTGGCTGGGGGTTCCTCCTTCTGGGGAACAACACCTGATGAGGACTGGGAAGCCACTTCTCCTCTGGGCGACAGCTCTGTCCACTCCAGGTCCTGTCTGCAAATCTGGGTCCAAGCCCAGGGTGGCAAGAAGCCACCAAGGGGGATGCTTGTGGGAACTACGCACAGATTTCTCTGGAATGTCATAATGGATGAGCCAAGACCGCAGGATTCTGCAGTTATAGCCAAACTCATTAAGGGCTGAACGTGCGCTGAGGCGTCCCCTGTACTAATGCCTGTCCTTCTAGCCACCTGAAACATCGGCCTGGCTTATGCCTGACAGACGGGCAAAGTGAGGCCAAGAGAGGGTCAAGCTCTTAGTGTTAAAGCAGAGCTAACGGCTAGAGAGGACAGGAGCCAAATCCACAACTGTGTGGTTGCTACACAGTTCTCCCCTCATTCTCACCCCACAGTAGGGAAGAAAACCTTGGCCTTGGGATGGAGAGCCCTGCTCAACCACCAGCCCATTTTATGGGTGATAGGAGCTTGGGAAAGGAAGCCTTTCCCCTGAGAGCTGTGACTGATGAGCTCTAATGGAATACTGACTACGATCCAATCTTAGGGGCCTCACATGAGATAGCACATGCAAAAAAGCTTTGTGCTCAGCAAACGCAAGATTGTTTGAGGAGAAAATAATGAATTCAAGCCTCTGACTCATGGACTAGATCTTGGAGTCCAGAAGGATCTCAAGAGAGGGTATAGAAACCCAGAATTTACTCCGACAGGAGGAGCAGAACTAGACCTAGGCCAGGCCTTCTAACTCCAAACTTGACCCTGCCCTCTTCTCTGGCATTAGTGTGGTCCTGACAAACCAGCATCTTCAGTCATAGGCCTTCATCTATCTGCCTGTTTATCCATCTATCATCCATCCATCCATCCATCCATCCACCCATCCACCCATCCACCCACCCAGGCATGCATGCATCCATCCACTCAACCAACCATTCATCTACCCAATCATGGACAGAAAGGATGCTTGCTTCCTAAGACCCCCAGAGTCTTACCTGTGTGGTCCCCGGGGTCCCTGATGAAAGTGAGTAGAGATGACATGATGGAGTGCAGATGGACCACTTGAAAGTGGGACCCTAGAAAATCTGCCTGCGATGACCTCTCCAGACATGTACAACAAGTGCCAGTGTCATCTTGTTTGGCCATCCCAATCCTTTGGAAGGCTCTGGGAAGACTCAGAGAAGTTAAGAAACTTGACCAAGGACACAGCTATTAAGCAACAGAGCTGGGATTTCAACTCAGGTCTCACTCCCCAGCCCTGCCCTTCACAGTCGGGTGCATGGTCTTCCCATGGTTGCTGTCTTGGTTTCCTGTGGCTACCATAACAAGCAACCACAAACTGGGTGACTTACAGCAACGGAAAGTAATTCTCCCACAGTCCAGGAGGCCAGGACTCTGAAATTAAGGTGTGGGCTCCCTCTGGAGAATCTAGGGGAGGCTTCTTCCTCTTCCCTTCCAACTTCTAGTGGCCCTGGTGTTCCTTGGCTTGTAGCCACATCCCTCCCATCTCTGCCTCTGTCATCACGTGGTGTCTCCCCTGTCTCTGTGCCTCCTCTTCTGTCTTGTAAGGACACTTGTCTTTGGATTTAGAGCCCACCCAGATAATCCAGTTGCTCTCATCTCAAGATCCTTCACTTCATCCCATCAGCAAAAGCCCATTTTCCCAAAGAAGTTCACACTCCCATGTTCCAAGCTTGGACCTAGCTTTTTGGGCACCTCCCTCAGCCCACTGTGGTTGGGATCAGGGGTGATGTGCCTCCTCCATCAGGAAAGCCCTGCTGCAGGCTCTCCTGTCCATGCCCCTAGAGCAGGGGGCTTCCCCACAGGTCCACCACATCACACCCTATCTTACCCCTCTGAGAGTCGCTGCCATGTGGCTTCCCATCCCTCTTGGCTCCTTTCCAGCCCCAGAGAGCAGGGCACTCTCCGTGTCATTTCTGCACCCTGTACCTGGCCCCTGGCTTGTCATGGTCATGTCTGGGGTGTTGGTCCATGAAGGGGGGCAGGCCAGTGCCAAGGATGGCCTGGTCCCCACCCCTCCACTGTGAAGGCCCAGCCAGAGCCACTCTGGAGGTCCCTATGGCTTCACATGTGCTGAAGCCACCCCTGCCATGACTGGAACCTGTCTGCTCTGCAGTCCATTAGCTTGTGTTTCCCTTCTCTTCCTTCTCCACTGATATTGCTGGAGATGTCTGAGCAAACAGCCTACCTGGAATGCCCTCCCGAGTCCAGAAAATCCAATAGCGTTTCTTTAAAGTGTCATAGCTGATCGGGAGCAGGTTCCTCTGATAGTGTTGAGGGAAGAGAAAGTAATTTTGGTGCTGAGAAATAGCTATTGATTGAGGCCAGAAGTTATAGCAGCCAGGCCGCCTCCAACCCTGGGTCCCTGTTTCTCTCACGCAGGGCCCCCTGCCTGTCCGAAAGTTCCTGGGAGTTTCCCACTTACTGGATGCACTCACAGCTGCGGAGCCAACAGAGCCCCACGCGAGCCCCCTTTCCAGGTGAGGAAACCAAGCCTGGAGGGTGTGTGGGGACACGTTCATGGGGGCCCAGGATCCCCCACCTCCCCAGGCCCCCCTGACCGGGCAGTGTTGTCTGACCCTCAGAGGCTCCACAATAATCAGTGTAATTAGAAAGGCCTGACGCAGCTCTGAGTCCTCTGACAATGCACTGGGGAGTGAAAACCATGGCTTGTGAAGCAGCGTGAACAGTCCAGGTCATACGTGTACAATTCCCTGTGTCTGCAAACCCACCCACAGCAGGCCCAGAGAGGCGGTGCCGAGGCGGCAGCAGGCTGTCTCTGCACAGAGGCTGGGGGAGAGCTTTCTACTTGGCTGGGGGGTTTGGATCTGAGAAGCTCTAATGCTGCCAGAAAGAGGAGTGTTTTTCTCGTGTTTTCAAGTATTCTGGCCTAGTAACAGGCTGTCTCTGGACATAGCCTGGCCTGCAGCCAAGTGAGCTGAGCCCACCGGGTACTGCACAGGCTGTGAGCAGGGAGTGGGCAGTGATGCTGGAATTTATGGCACTGGCTCCCACTCACGTCAGCCTGCATCAGCATCCCTCTGGGGGAATGCCGGCTTTCCCTAAGAAATTCCAACTCAGGGCTTCAGCATCACACTTACCGGAATTTCCAGTTTGGGGCCTGCCCTCTGGAATTCAGACCTGACAGCCCCCACCATTGGGTGAACCAATTCCTTATGATAAATCTCCTAGTACATCTACACCTATAACCATGTCTACACCTATGTCTGCACATACATCTACATTTACACCTAACATCAACATCTATAACTACGTCTACAACATCCACATATATGTATGCATCTGCAATTACATCTACACGCTCATCTATGACTATGTCTACGGTTCTATCTGCACATGTCTACATCTGTAACTACGTCTACAACTAAGTTTACATATATGTCTCCATCTACAGCAGTAACTAGGTCTATGACTATATCCACACACACGTCATGTTTACAGCCACACCTTTAACTGTCTATGATAGTTCTACACCTATGACTATGTCTACATCTAGGTCTACATCTATAACTATGTCTATGACTCCATTTACTTCTGTAGTTACGTCCACATCTACATCTAGATCTAGAACTATCTCTACAACTACGTTTACATATACATCTAAGCCTTTGTCTACATCTACATATATAACTATGTCCATAACTACATCTACATATATACCTAGGCCTACATCTACGCCTATATCTATAACTATGTGTATGACTGCATCTACATCTACATCTACATCTACATCTGCATCTACATCTACGTCTGCGTCTATGTCTACTTCTATAACTGTCTACATCTACATCTGCAGATACATATGTATCTGTGTTTGTGTCTACTTCTATAACTATGTCTACGACTACATCTAATATATGTCTATATCTACATCTATATCTCTGTCTATGACTACAGCTACATCTACACTATAACTATGCCTGTGGCTACATCTACATATACATCTATGCCTACGTCTACATCTACAACTATGTCTACAACTGCATCTACATATGTCTACATCTATGTTTATGACTACATCTACGTATATGTCTACATCTACACCTACATCTATAACTATGTCTACGACTACATTAACATATACATCTATATCTACATCTACGTCTACACATAAAAACTATGTCTATAACTACATCTACATATAGATCCAAGTCTACATCTACTTTTATAATACATGAATGACTAAATCTATATATATGTCTACATCTACATCTACATCTATGTCTACAATGACATCTATACTGTCTACAACCGCATGTAAATATCTATCTACAACTATTTCTTTGACCGCATCTACATAGACATCTATGCCTGCATCTATGTCTACATCTGTAACTATGCCTACAACTACAACCACATGTACATCTAGGAATTTGTCTACATCTATCTCCTTGGTTCTGTCTTTCTGGCTACACTGGATGATACGTGATGGGATCCAGTTTTGCCTGTTTCCCACTCCCACCTTCTCCATCACCCAAGGGCCTTCCCAGTCCTCCTGGGCACATCCCCTTCTCCCAGGAATCCCTTTCCAGGCAACTTAAGCAAGACAGGTCCCCCAACTAAGGGGCAGGCCCCACCCTTTCCTCTCCTCTCCTTCTTTTCCTCTTCCACACTGTGCAGGCCCTGCCCAGGCTCAGCCTCCAGTCTGGCTGGCAACCCCATACCCTGGGGTTGGAGGTTAGGTCAGAGGACCTCAGACAGGAACTCCCTGAGACTCCAGGCTGCCGTGGTTCTCCTCCCTGCCCCTGCCTGCCCACTCTGCCTGGACTCCCTAGTGGAGGCCCCTCCCTCTGCCTCCCAGTGCTCCCAGCCTGGATGCCTGGGGGTACATGGCCCAGGATAAAGTTAGAGCCCTTCCATGTGCATTCTAGACCCTTGGCATCAGGTCTAAGGGCCAGAGGTCCTGGTTTGGGCTGACTTGTGTCTGGGCCCCAGCTTGGTTGATTGTTAGCTGGCAACAACCTTTCCAAGCCCAGGTTTCCTCTTCGGTAAAATGGGATCCACCGGTACCTACCTCACCTGGGGGCTATTGTGAGGTTTGACCAACAGAGCATGGCAGTGATACCATAAGCATGGCTCTTTCCAATGGCAGGGACTGCCTGATCTGGCCCTCCAGAGGAGAAACATGTCTTGCAGTGGGAAGGTGACTTACTGCAAGTGTACAAGCAAAGAGCTGGAGGGAATCTTCCCCAAATCAGGTCAAAGTGGCGAAGTGAATTAGGGTTTTTATGGCAGAGGAAAGGGTCTCTGGTTAAAATTAAAGTAAGAGCTAGTCATATATTCTCATGATGGTTTGATCTCAGTCTTTTATGTTATTATGTCTTTTCTTGATTCTTTGGTCATATCTTGCTTTTTTCAGGGTTAATCCTTACATATAGAATTTCATAGTCTTAAGTCATCAGCTGTGGGAATTTGGACCTCTTTCTCTTTGTATCCCATAGTCTGGGACAATATGTTTTTTGCTTCTTGTAGTCAAGATCTGGTTTTTGTGGGAAACTGAAAACAAGATTTCAGTTAGGGTTTGCAAAGGAACATCCTGTACTAAGAAGAAACTATTTAAGGGTATAAGACCATTGCCATGGCTATGATTTTTGGTAACTTACTTTTCTATAAGTTTTTTTTAACTAACAGCAGTACTTAGGGAGAGCTCACTTAAGATCCACAGCTGTCGTTCTGGGATTGTCATCACTGTCCTTCTGCAGTGGCCCGTCACCCGCCCAGTTGGAGCTCTCGGTGTGTCCTGGACCCCTCCTGCTCCCACCCCCTGTTGGTCCTGACTCTCCATCTCCTAGATCTTGGCAAGGCCATCCCAGGTGGGCCCGGGGCTCTGCCTGAGGAGGGGGCACCTCCCAGCTCAAGCTGGTCCCCAAGTGTGTACCTGTTCCCAGAGCTTCTCGCTTCTCAGAGGAAGCAGATGGGGCTGTCAGCTTTGCTTAGGCCCCGGCTTCCCAAACCCAGCCAAGCGTGCCCTGGAACACGGGAGAGGCTCCTTGGAGCAGCTGGTGGGGGCTCCAGGCTGGCATCTCTCGGGGCCGAGTGACGCTGATTAGCAGGAAATCATGTGCGGGCAAAGGAAGCGGGCCCAGTGCGACCTCCTGGCCGAGGAGCTGGCACGTCAGGCAGGCCTCCATCCCCCCGAGGCTGTGTGGGGGGGGCCGGAGCTGGCTCCCTGCACCCACAGCTGCCTCTGACGTCAACAGCCCCTCTGGGCCCTGTGGGAGCCGGGATGTGGGGAGAATTATGGCTTAAATTTTATGCACGAAGGAAAGGAGGACCAGAGCGGCACAGTCTCCTCCAGGGCCTCCTCCTCTAGACCTGGGCTCCTTCCAAGAACACCGGGCTGGGCAGGCCCGGCAGGGGCTCCCCCTTCCCTCCCCCAGGCCGCTGCTGCTCCTTTGCTCAAAGCCAGACCATCATTATGCATTTGGGGTCTTGGTTCATTTGCCTTTCTCTCCATCTTCAAAAAATAAATTGTAGCTGTTTATTCTGTAACTAATACAGGTCTCTATAAGAAGAGTAGACAATCCAGAGCTTTGAAAAAGAGGAATAATCCCCCAAATCCTGGTATCTGGGAGCAGTCCCATTATAATTTAACAGCTACTCTTCTGCATCTGTAAGGCATATATTTTTATAATAGCCACATTTGCTGTTGGGAAACTGCTATTTCCACCAACAATTTGTCACAAACAGATATTTCTGCTGATAAATGTGTTCCTTCCACACCATTGTAAATGCCTTACCTTGTGCTGGTGAAACCAGGCCCCAGGGTTTTTATATCCCCAGCCCAGGCACTGGGAAAATAAGGTATGTTCTTTTTTGACAGTGTTTGAACATCTGGGTGTATATTCCCGATTATTACTTTAAGATAAATTCCTAGAAATGGCATTGCTGGGTCAGAGCAGAGTGTGTGTGTGTGTGTTTTCCGAATAAAGATATTATGAATATGTTATAATATTATGCATTTTTGAAATAGTTTTATTGAAATGCAATTGGCATATCATACCAATTAGCCCACTTTAAGAGAATAATTTAATGGCCTTTAGCATCGGCAATTGTGCAGCTCTAATATCACCTGAATTTACATTTTCATCACCTCAAAAAGAAATCCTGTACCCTTTGCAGCATCAGCCGCTGGTAACCACAAATCTACTTTCTGACTCTGTGAATTTGCCTGGTCTGGACATTTCATAACAGTGGAATCCTGTAATACGTGTCCTTGGTGTCTCGCTGCTTTCACTGGGCATCAAGTTTCTTAGGTTCATCCACGCTGCGTCATGAGCCGGTACCTCATTCCTTGCTATTTCCGAGGAATATTCCGCAGTAGGGATATCGTCTGTGCACTTTTAAGGCTTTTGCTTAACAGCACATCTAAAAGTTTGCATCAATTTTGACGCCCAACAACAGTGGGTGAGTGTCCACCTCCGCCATCATATTTTAGGGCGAGATATTTTCCAGGGTGCTGGGGTGTGGTCCCGCCCACAGGGTTGGCCTTGGGTGCTAGGCAGTGGTCCTGTCTACACGGTTGGTCCTGGGTGCTGGAGTGTGGTCCTGTCTTCATTGATGGTCCACAGGGTTGGTCCTGGGCGCTGGGATATGGTCCCGTCTGCAGGGTTGGTCCTGGGCGCTGGGACATGGTCTTGTCTGCAGGGCTAATCTTGGGTTCTGGGATGTGATCCTGCCCAGAGGGTTGGTCCTGGGTGCTGGGACAGGGTCCCATTTGCAGAGTTGGTCCTGGGTGCTGGGACACTATCCCACGCTGAAGTCTCCAGCTGGGGCATCTGCATCAGCCTCTGGGGTAGGATAGCAATGACAAACAGCAGCACAGATGGGATCAGATGGGCTCTGGGAAGGTGGTAAAGTCCTCCAGGATGTCACAGCTGTCGTTAAAAAAACCTTCAAACCAGGGGACTTCTAGTTCACTTAATTTAAAAAATGTGGTGGCATAAAGCAGCATTTCTTTTTTTTGATGGTATGAAAAAACTGATATCAACCTCAGAAAATCTATTACCCAATAGAGAGTTGTGTATTTTTTTAAAAATGTGGTTGCTATGAAAACAATGAAAGAAGCCATTAATGTCTACCACATGGCAGGGGTTGGGGTGGGACTCAGAACTTGGGCCTTTCCTTCGGCATCACCCATGGGCCCAGCAGGTTTGGGGGTGAAGGGTCTGTCTTCCTTAGGCCAGTGTAACTCCACCTCCTGGTTGCTGATGCCTGGGGTCCCACCCACTTGCAGTCCCCCCACCTGGCTTTGGCTCTGTTAGGCATGGCCCTCAGCCAGCCTTCTCGCGTGGGAGCTCTGGTCCACCTTGGCCATCCTGTTCTTCAGGGAGCTTTGGCAGCTCCTGGGTGCAGCACTCCATGCCTGGCTCTGCTGCAGGTGAGAAAATAAATAATAATAATTAAACCATGGTTTTGATGCCAGAATGCTTCTGTACACCAGCTCTGCCTTGAGGAGAAAGGTCGGGGTGGAGGTCTGCTGGTGGGCTCTGGACATGACATTCAACCCACCAGCCTGTGCATTCCAGGGCCTGGGGTGAGGACCCCAGGGGCACATAGCTGAAATTCAGCAGGAGAGGTGGTTCAGAGGCTCCTGACAGAGCCACAGATGCCCCCAAGTCGAGTTCTCTGAGAAGAGGGGCTAAGGTCTCCTTCACAAGATTTTCCTTTCTCTCTTGAAGTGGATCAAGAGAAATATCAAATCTCCAAAAGAAAAGGACACTGCTCTGCCCCTGGATGGCCCCAAGGGGTGGCCCTGGGTTGGCTGAGGGATGGGAGTCCCAGTGGACATTGGCCACATCAGCAAAGGTGCAAACAAACCTCTGCTTTGCAGCCTTGACTTGAGGGCAATTAATATTTCATATCCCAAGAAGGTGCTGACATTTTGCTGGATGGCTTCAATTAGCTCCAAAGCCTCATTCCCATGTTAATAACCAGCTTACTTATCATAATGGCTTATTAATCTATTTCTCAGTGTGAAATCATAGGGCTTGCTTCACAGATACCTCCTGCTGCTGCTTTGATTGGATAGAAATGACTCAGGCCTCATGATTGCTTATTAGCTGGGTTCAGTTTTGGAGGGCTATGGGTATGGAGGGGGCTGGAGCAGGAAGCTTCCAGTTCTGGGTATTTCCCCATATTTCTGGAGCTGAAAGGGCCCTTATGAGCACAGGGACAAGAGGGGTGGAGGTGGTGGCGCAGTTTTCTCTTTTTCTGACCCCAGCTGTTGAAGGTGTCCTTTGACTGAATACCCCAGAAGTGGGTTGGGAAGTTGTTGGGAAATTCATTAGAAACTTTGGCATGGGGACCACTGGGGAGATGGGAGAACATAGAAGAATTTAGGTGGGCAAAAGGTTTTCAAATACAGGTGGCTGTAACCTGTATCACATGACCACAAGGTAAGCATCTGTAGAATTCCTGGGCTATGAGTTGACCTCATGTTGCACTGCTGACTGACAGTGACGATTGACCCACCCTGGACCTCATCTTAGTCTGTAGGGCACACACAATCAGGAATTTGTGGTGCAAGCAGAAGCTAAGGTACACAGAGAGATGACCTCAGCAGGGCCTGTGAGGCATCTGAAACCTGCTGAAGGAGCTATGTGCTGGCCAGGGGCTTGGCTGACCCGGCACCTGGACAGTGGTTCCCATGAGGCCTGCTGGGCAGCTGCACCAGCTCAGGTGTACATGCTTAGCTTCATGGGAAACCCCTATCGCCCGAGGGACCCCAGAGTGTCCCTATTGTTTGCAAACTGAAAGACTCAAAGGAGCCAAACCATCTTGTCAGAATCATCTCTAGCTGTATATTCCCATTTCAAAAAGATACACTTCCTCAAGGTTGGGCCCTGGCAGGGAAGTTTTTTTCTCTTTTGAACTTAAAGAAAGGGAGGTAGAATGGGACTCAGCCCCTCCAGCAGCACGTGTACACAGTGGGGTTGGCTGGGAATCAAGCATGGGCTCTTATCCCACTGACTCCCTAGGTGGCCTCGGGGAGGTCACTGCCCTCCTCTGTGAAGTGAGATAGGGCCCTTCCATTGCAAACTTCCAGCATTCACATGCGATAAAGTGGTCAAAGGGCTGGGGAGAGCTGGATGCAGGGCCACACCTCTGGACCCCAGTTGCTCTTGCTCCCAGCTGCTCCTGCGGTCCTCTTTGCACCTGGTCTGTGTGGGTGTCCCTACAGAGGGCACTGGTGAGCCGCTGGGGGACAGCAGCTTTCTCTCTGCTGGCCAGCCTGTGTGCCTCTCAGGGCACTGTCTCCACTTGGGAAAACATCTAAATAAGCTGACTGCAGAATGGAAAGTCATTAAGTGTCGCCTGGGTTGGGAGTAGGAGTGCCCAGGGATGTGGGGATTGGGAAAGTGGAGAAGGGGAAGTAGGGGGGCTGACACATGTCAGGACACAAACGTGGCCAAGGAGATTCTTTTCAAAATTTCATTGTGGAACTGCACAGCGTAATTCCCGTGGACCCTTCATGTGCCCTGGGGGCAAGCGAAGGGTACATCTCATAGCTAAAAGTAAGAAATCACCCTGGTGTACTTCGATTACTAAACTGCAGACCCTATCTGTATTTCACCAGTTTCCTCACTAATTTCTTTTTCGTGGTCCAGGGTCTCATTCAGGCTCACACGCTACATTTTTTGCATTTCTCCTGCATTCCGTCATGGTTCCTCGGACTCTCCTTGTGTTTTCCTTTGAAAGAACACTGCCCAGTCATTTTGTAGAATGTCCCAGAATTTGGGTTTGCCTGATGTTTTCTCATGGTTGGCCTGGGGCTATGCATTTTTGACAAGAACACCCCAGAAACAAGGTGCCCTTCCCAGGGCCTCACGTCACGGGGGACTTGAAGCCAGTGTGTCCTTTTACCTGTGACACTAACTTCGTCGGGGGATTGAGGTGGCATCGGCTGGGCCTCTCCTCTGGAAAGTTACTATTTTTCTCTTTGCAATTAGTGAATTTCATGGGGGAGATCCTTTGAGACCATGAGAATATCTTGTTTCTACTCAAGCTTGCTTTAATTAATTTGAGCAACCATCAGTGGCTCTTGCGGGCTGCACTTATTACTGGGGTGTTCCACTGGCAATTTTCTATTTCCTCCATTCCTCTGCATTTATTCATAGAAATTCTTCTCTAAGGAAGAACTGTCCCTTCTCCTCTACTTGCTCAATCATTCAATTATTTATTTATGTCAGCATGACTCATGGACATTTATTTTATGCTATAGGCTAAATTCAATACTACTGTTTGTTTTCTTCTTGCCGTCTTCCAGCTTTGGCCTTGGGAGCACCTTTTGGGGGGGACTCCTGCTCCTCCCTGACATCCCCCACCCGATTTGGAGCGCCTCTTTATCCTCTAGCCCCTTAGGATGCTCTAGATTCCTTCTGCCAACTCTGGAATCAATCTCTTCTCCAAGGAGGTCGAGGGGATTTTAGAATAGGAAAGTCAGGTTCTTAGCTTGGATCTCCTGCTGGGCACTGTCTGTGCCCCCACTCCCATCCAGCATGCCCCCCCCCACCCCATCTCGGTCTCTGTCTCCGTGCCTGGGGCTGTGCGGGTTGGGGGCTGGGCCTGCATCTGGCTTGTCAGAAGCTCAGTGAGAAGGAAATGGGGTGGGTGGGGAAGGAGAAGAATCTTGGTGGAGACTCATCTGACTTATCGAGGCTGATGGAGGCTGACATAGAACACTGTCCGAGGAAGCCGGGAGGGCCTGGAGGGGCCCGGTGTGGGGACCCAAACGGTCAGGAAGAGGCGAGGAAAGAGGGGAGGTGGGGGAGCACCCCCCCCCAGCACATCTGTTGGGTGGCCATCCATTCTGGCCAGCATGCCTGTGCTCCAAGTGACCCCTCACTGCAGGACTCTCACTGTTTCACAGCCGTCTGTCCGTCCTCAGTGGAGTCAGCAGACAGAGTTTCAGCTCAGCCGTGGCTTGGTTTGCCCTGAGGTGACCTCCACCTGGACACCAGCTTCTGAGAAGGCCTCACCCTGGCTGGGGAATGACTTTCTCCTTGAGCCCAGCTCATCATGGTCCCCTGACCTCAACTTCAGATGACCCCTCTGACCCCAGGTCATTATGGCTCCCTGACCCTGACCCCAGCTTATCACAGTTCCCTGACCCTGAGCAGACAGAGCCTGTAGTCTCTGACCGCTGATTTTGGCTGCAGACTGAGGCCCTGACTCTTTGGTCCTTTATCAATGACCAGTAAGTCCCTGTCATTTGCATAGCCCTCCACAAGTCCTAACACCGTTGCTGTATGTGCTCTTGAGTGCACACACCTGAGCACACACACCTGGGGGTACATACCTGTGAGCACACACCTGAGCATGCCCACCTAGATGTGCACACCTGTGAGCACCCACCTGCACGCATACAACTGTGGCCTCCTGGCTTCCCCCTGGGCTAACTGTTCCGCTGGAAGCTCTGAGTCACTTTCCTTCTCACTGATCTTATGAGGGCTCTGACCCACACCTGTCCTGATAACAGCCTGACACCCCTGTTGACATTGTGCCTATGGTTCCCACTCACTGCCCTCCCTTCTCGCTGATGCCATTGGACCCCTCTCCCCCACTGCCCCTTCCCTGCATTGGTGGGCTGGGGTGATGCAGGCCCCTGGGAGCTCATCACTGACGAATTTTCTTCCTCACTGCTCCTGAGCTGGGCCTGACTTTTAGTGCCAGCTGCAAATCTTGGTAAAGGCTGCCCGTAAAAGCTGCCAATGCTTGTCCCAGGAGCCTGACAGCATACCCTCCTTGGGGACTGCTGCCGTGGAGACAGGAAGAGGGCGGTATGGCTGTGCAGGCAGACAGGGGCTGGGGAGGGGGAAGGGATGGGGCCCGGGCTGTCTCAGGGTGGCATCGAGGGTGTCACAGTACATCCTTCTGGATACCAGAGCTTGGGACCCCGTTGGAAACTCAGCCTCAGGGTCTGAAGGCAGAAGGATTGGGCAGAGAGGTCTAGGGGAGAGCACGCAGAATTGGGGTTTGGTGAGCTGCCTGCCCCTCATTGGCCAAGAAGACCCCGGTGAGTCCCTCCACTTTAGCGGGGTATGGTTTGTCCACCTCTCAACGGAGCTGCATGTGTCCAGGGAGCTGTTGGGGGGCAGGAGCCCCAAACCCCAGGGGCTGCTGCTCTCTCTCCTGCCGAGGGTGGTGGGGACTCGAAGCTGGGACTGGCTCTGATTGGGAAGGGCAGAGGCCCACCAGGCCCCTCGCTGCCCAGGCTCCCATGGCCTCCAGACAACTGTGTCCACCTCCTGCCTGGACCACGGTGAGACCCTCCACTGCATCCCTCTGTGTCCTTTTCTGTTCCCCTAGGTCGTGGGCCCCACCACAGCTGGGGTGAGCATTCTCCAGCACAGCGGTTCTCAGTGGGGGGCTGTGTCTCCTGGGAACTTGCTGGGAATGCACACCCTCAGGGCCCACCTGGACCTACTGGGCCAGGAATTGGGGCAAGAAGCAGCAATCCAAGTACTAGTGCACCCTCCAGGGCCTTTGGACATGCTGAAGTTCAAGACCTGCTGCTTGGCTTAAGTCGGGTCAGGGTCGCCGGTGCTCGCTGCCTGTCGCGCCTGTCACGGGGAAAAAGCCGGTGGCAGGTGAGCTCTGAGGGTTGCTTGCCACGGACCGACCAGCATGTGCCGGCCCCAAAGGGCTCACACACAGTGCACAGGAGAGCTGTGATGTGGGCTCCCCATTTACCCACAGGTGGACGCCGGGGTGGAGGAGTCATAGTACCTGCCTGAGGTCACAGAGCATGGTCCCCCTGTCCTCCTGGGGCCGTGGCCAGCGGAGGCAGGTGAGCATCCCCAGGGTGCCCACTCCCCCTTCCAGGGCCCGGCCGCCCTCCCCGCTGCCCCAGCTCTGACCCTCGCCCGAATGGCCCAGGCTGATGGACTTAGGGCCCCCTTCCACCTCCCTATGTGGCCCAGAGACACAGCCCCACGCTGCCTCATCGGTGTCACAGGCATTTAAATTGCCGTTTTATTTAAATTTATGTCCGAAGATACAGGCAGAGAAAGGGCCATTTCAAAGTCAGTTTCTGCTTTATGGCTTTATGGGAGATCGCATCAGGCAGCTGTTGGAAATATCTTGCTGCTCGCAGCACAACAGAGTCACTTGGGCATCTCCGGCTCGGGCTGTTCCAGGGATGAGTTTCCGCCTCCCAAACCGGGCACGCTTGCTGTATGCCCCAACTCTAGGCGGAGCCCGGTTGCTCTTCCACACTGAGCCTTAGTCCCAGCCTAAGCCAGCCACGACCTGGATCCAGACAGAGCCCCGGTCCCAGCTCCAGAGTAGGCATGGACAGACTGAGCCCTGGTCTCCTTCCAGACTGAGCCTTATTCCCAGCCAGAATTGGCCCCAACCCTGGTCCTGTGAGCTGTTTTATGAACCATGCTATTGCTGATAAGAATAGTAAGTTTAATTGCAGCTCATGCAGTTTAGTAAACATCTTTGGGCAGACCCACTATGCAAAACACTTAGCTCTGAACGCATCATGGCTCTGCACAGCTGGTTCTTACATCTGGAGAAATACCTGCCACATAACCCATCCCTTCCTCAGGCATAAAGTGGCAGCAGCAGCCTAGGGCACCCTCAGGGCAGCACCTGGGGGCCCTGGGAGCTCACGGGCCTGGGCTTCAGCAGCTCTGTGACTCCTGCTGCAGCACATGGCCTTAGCCGGGACTCCCTGCTCGGAGGCCTCTCTTCCATAAAGTGGGTCTGCGACTCTTCAGCCTAATGGGCTGTTGTGTGTTGAATGAGATCCACAAACCACTTTAACAGGGCTCCTGGAGCCAGGGCCTCCCCCAAGGACTGTCGCGTCAGGTCTGGACCAGCCTGATATTTTGGGCTTTGGCCTCTCCAGAGTCTCTGCTCTTCGCCAAGGAAGAATTTATTCCAGTGTCTGAGAGGAAATCTCATCGGAGCTGGGCCTGAGTTAGAGCAAGGGCTGCGCTGGCAGAGGAGACTTCAGGCTGGGCCCGTTCTCCTGCTACTGCCTCTGACTCATGTTCCAGGGCAGCTATATAGGGGCCTCAGCCGTTCGGTCTGCCAGGGCTCTGTCCTTCGCCCTGGCCCTGCACCAGGGTTGGGCGAGCGGGCTTCTTTGCACATCCCTGACCCTGCACCTACCCTGTTTGTCCCTGCAACTCATGGAGGGATTGTTATGAATTGATTCGTTGCTTGAGCCCTTGACAGCCTGTGTCTTTTCTCTCATTGGTTCCAGATTCAGCTCAGCATCTAACCAAACAGAAGGCATGACACAAACACTGCTGAAAAGATGGTGCAGACTGAAGGTGGCTAACGTTTGTATCTTGTGTTAATCCCTGCTCTGGGCCCCTCCTCCTCGGGCACCCTCACCTCTAACAAGGTTCCTGGACTACTCACTCAGGTCCTTGCTGGCTGAGGTGTGGCTGGGGGTCTAGAAGCACCAGTAACACCTGGGCACTGGCCGGAAGCACCTTTTAACATGATCCCCAGGTGAATCGTGTGCACATCGAGAAGTAAGGTCTCCAGGCCCTCCTGATTATTTTTGCTTCTAGAAGAGAACTTCAGCTGCAGCAAGAGGGAGTGAGGCTAGACTTCCAGAGACGTGACCCTGCAGCTGGTTAGGCCTGGCACTGAAAACTGCTGGGGCATCTATGAACCAGGAGCCCCTGGGGAGGGGTAGGACCCTTCCTTCTGGGCTCAAGGAGGTCCTGGCTCCTCTCCAGTCCTCCCTTGATGGGGCGGGTGAGTGTTCCTTAGCCCCTCTTAGCCTAAAGGACCTTCAGTCCGTAGCTCGGGTGTGCAGAGCTAAAAATTGCAGTGATGGTAGCAGCGTTTGGGATTCCAGCACTGTCTCCTGCCCCAGGCCACTTGTGCTGAGCTTCCTGCAGCATCCAGCTGCCCAGCAGCCTGGCTTGGGAACACCCTGTGCTCAGGCCCCAAACTCTGGCTTGGAGGATCATTCTCACCGGGTTGGGGGCTCTGACACCTCCAGTCAAAGCGTTGGCCAGCTCGGAGGATGCCCAGGGGAGGGTGTTAGGCAGGCCTCCACCTGCCAGCGGCCACTCCCACCTTGGGCTCCTCCGCAGTGAGTTAGAGCCTCCATCAGTATCTGTGATGCCGGCAGCTGTGACAGCTGAGAAAGTGAAATGACTTGCTAGATTGAGCCCCAGCAGGGAGGCAGTGGGCAGGCCGTGGGCGGCCTTGTAGCTGGATTTGGGCTCATAGGGGAGGGGCTGATCCCAAAGCAGGAATGCTGGGGCCCAAGCATGGGGGCGGGAGGTGGGCTGCAATGACCTGCTGGGGGCTGGGCATCAGTTTTGCCATCTGTGGCTCTCAGCTCGGGCCTAGGGGGAGGGAGTCTGAGCAGGCCCTCAGCTCTGCTTCTGTATCCGCAGCTCCTGGGTGCATTTCCTGGGCCAGACTTAAGGGCGTGGTTCCCTTTGAAAGTCAGAGCCCTGCTGTGAGCTTTCAAAGGCCTCTGGGCCTGTGGGTGAGGCCAGCTGGGACAGGCACAGCAGCTTCCAAGCGTGGGTCTGGGTGGGCTGGTGCACCCTGGAAGCAAAGACTCATTCATGGCTCTGCCCATGCCAACAACAGGCTGAGAGAGTGGAGGATTCACCCTTCTCAAACTCACCCAGCCCAGCGGAGGTTTATCGTTGAGCCTCTCTTCTACCTATGGCCATTTCATCTTTCCTTTAGTCACTCAACATTTATTACGTGCCTACTTAGTGCATCGTTCCAAACACCTGCCTGCGGGGAGCAGGCATTCTAGTGCAGGGAGATGGGCGATAAAATAGGAAATAAATAAACAAAAGAGGAAGATATTTTGAGGATGTGATAAGTACAGCCAAGGTGATAAAGAGGTACATGAAAGGTGTGTTTCCTGAGTGTGGCTCCGAATTTGGTGTTCACTGTTGGTCCGCCTGCCCCAAGGAGGAGATGGGGTAGAGACAGAGCGCAGGGGTCCAGGGGGAGAGTGCTGCAGGCCAGGGCTGTGGCAGGGAGAGGCCCCAAGGTGGCTGCGGGGCTCCTCCCCTGTCCTGCCCCTTTCTGTATGGGGTGGGGGGGGCACGTGGGTCCTCAGGGGTGCGGTGGATGGAGGCTTAACACTTTGATTCCCGAGCCAGAGCCTTTCAGAGCCGAAGTGAGGCAGCAGCCCAGTGGGTTCCAGCAGGTTCCTGGCATGCTGTGCCTGCATTGTGCTCTAGTCACCCCTTCCCAGACATCCCTCCACCCATTTCGCACTGAACAGCAGGATGAGCGCCCGCAGGCCCGGCCCCAGGGCAGGGGAGGGGAGCTGGTTCACAGAGGGGAATGCCAGCCTTGGGGCCAGCAGATGGATAGGCCCCTGCCGGGTGGGAGGTAGTCATACCACAGCCACACCCATAGCCACGCCCATGCCCACAGCCACGCCCACACCCACAGCCACTCTCATGCCCACAGCCACGCCCACATGCCGGAGCGGCTTCTCTGGCAGGAGGAAGTCTAGCTGGGACCTGAGGACAGCCCGTGTGCCAGGCCAGGCAGAGAATTCCCGGCACGGGGCATCATGGGTGCTGGCCCAATGGGGTTCTGGGCAGGGCAAATCCAGAGAGTAAAGCAAACCCAGGGACTGATGTGCTAGGAGCAGGGGATGAGTCTGTGGTCGGGGGCGGCAGGGGCCAGGCTGGAAAGTCATTTGAGGGGGGCAGCCGGGAGTAGCACGGTGAGCTCTGCGCTGGGCCAGGTCCCTTTGCGTGAGGTGCCCTGGCTGGAGCAGCGCGGGTGGGGGCCGGGAGACGGGAGGAGCAGCTGCAGGCGTGGGGGGGTGGGGTGGACGCGGCTGGGGCTGGGCTGGGGCTGGGGAGAGGATGTATCCCCAGAGACGGATGGCGGCAGGGACAGGGTGTGGGCCCTTCCAGGAGAGGACAAGCTATGGAGGATTCAGACTGATGGGTGTGGGGTCTGCAGGAGAAGGCTGAGTTGGGTCCTGCTGAGGACCAGGGCGGACCTTGAGCCGGCTGTGCTGGGCTGCTGGGTGGGGCTGGGAGGGCGACGCCACTGTTTAGAAATCTATAGGGAGGGAGGGGTGGAGA
>PVIY010045765.1:0-18599 GCA_004026745.1 Myrmecophaga tridactyla | reverse complement strand
GTCTGCATCGCCATGAAAATAATCTAATCAGAAGGTCCTGCCCATAATGAGCCTGCACCCACAAGATTAGATTAAAAGAGCATGGCTTTTCTGGTGAACATAATAGTTTCAAACCAGCACATTCCACCTTCTGTACCCCAAGTATACATATTCTTTCCAAATGCAATATATATTCATTCCATCACAGTATCACAAAGGGCTTAAATTATTTCAGTAAAAATAAAAATATAATACCAAGTCAAAAACAATACAAAATCTTATCAAACCAGCTATAGGCATTGTTTTTCCTAAGACAAATCCTCCTCTGGCTGTAGACCTGTGAAACAGAACAAGTTATCTTCTGCCAATACACAAAGGAAGGCAGTCATAGGATAAACATTCCCATTACCATAGGAAGAAACTGTAAGGAAAACAGGGGTCACCAGATACAAACAGTTAAAAAACCTGGAGGGCAAACTTCATTAGATTTTAAGACCTGAGAATTATTTAAAGAATGATGTTTCATCCTTGGGGTTTGAGAAAGAAGTGGCTGTCTCACCATTTCCAAGGGTTTACACAGTGACTCTTCTCTCTCCAAACACTGAGGTGAGGGTTTTAACATAATCAGACATTAGGGGGACCACATTGTTCTTGGCCCATCCTCCTCAAGCATTTGGGTGGCATCTGGACTCTCTGCCATCTCTGGGGCACACACTCAACCTCTTTAGAACAGTGGGGTGGTGGCAAGACTTTCCCCAATCCCCAGGGAATGTGTTCACCCTCTCTGAGCCCTGAGGTAGCAAAAATTCTTCCTGTACATTGGGAGGAAGACCCAACCTCCGCCTCTTGGGTAAACTCACTCTTTTATAGCACAGATAGATCCACTCTCCTGGCCCCATATTTTTCTGGTTCCAGACCTTAGCTAACATGGTTCTGTCTTTGAAGTAATTTTTTCTTCAATCCATGACTTTTCTGTCCATTTTAGTCCAGACTGGCAGTGGTTCAGTTTATATAGATCTTGCAAAAAATTTGTTGACTTGGCAAGAAACATACAGGGGTCAAAACCATCAGCCAATAGGACTTTCCACAAATCCTTTCTGGATAACTCCATCTCCAATCTTGGCTTATTCTGAAATATCTAACTTGTTCCATGCTTGGTTAAAACCTCACATGGGGAAATATTCTCTGGGGTCTCATTCTTCAAAAGCTCAGAATCAGTTTCTGGTTTCTTTGTACTCAAGAGTTCAGTTCTTAGCTTATCCCTTTCCTGTTACATTTTACTGTAAGCTACAAAAAGAAGCCAGGCTGCATTTCTCTCATTTAGTTTGGAAATTTCTTCAACTAGATATCCAAGCTCATCACCTTCAAATTCTACATTCATCTAACACCAGAGCTCAATTTTGCCAAATTCTCTGTCGCTTTAAAACAAGGATCACTTTTCTTCCAGTTTGCAATGATGCATTCAGCATTTCTGTCTAAGGCCTTATTGGAAGAACCTCTAGTATCCATATTTCTACCAACAGTCTCTTCAAAGCATCCAAGCCTTCCCTATTCACTTTCTCTCAGTTTTTCCTGAATCTTCCCCTCATCTATGTAAAAAGCTGTTCCAATATGTTTGGTATTTGCAAATTGCAGCACCCCACTTCTCTGGTACCAGAATCTGTTTTGGTTTGCTAATGCTTCCAAAATGCAATATACCAGAAATGGATTGGCTTTTACAGAGGGCATTTATTATGTTACAAGTTACATTTCTAAGACCTTGAAAATGTCCATATTAAGGCACCAAGAAGAGGTGCCTTAATCTTCTCTCAAGAAAGGCTGATTGCATCTGGGGTTTCTCTGTCATATGGGAAGGCACATTGTGATGTCTGCTGTCCTTTTCTTCCAGCTTCCAGGTTTGAATGGCTCTCTCAGCAACTTCTGCAGTTCCCCATCTAATCACTGGGAATTCTCTGTCACATAGTGATGTCTCCTGTCTTTCTCTCCTGGGTTTTGGGTTCATACAGCTTTCTCAGCTCTTTCTGCATCTCCAAACATCTGTGTCTTTTGGTTTCATCTCTCTGTTCACTATGTTGGCTCTGAGGTCTCTCTCTTCCTGTGAGCTCTTTTAAGGACTTCAGTAAACTAATTAAGACCCACCCTGAATGGATGGGGCCACATCTCCATGGAAATAATCTAATCAAGCAGTACCACCCACAATGAGTGTGACCTCAAGGATTGAATTAAAAGAGCATGGGTTTTCTGGGTACATAACCATTTCAAACTAGCACAGTGATGATCAAACAACCATTTACGGGAATATTTTTGTGCAGATTTTCATCAGATGGGACAGATGAAGTGCAAAGGCTTAGAAACTGGTCTGAGGAATAGAAAGCCCTGTGTCACTGGATTACAATGACTATCATGGATTATGCTATGAGATCAAACAAATAGGGATTGATGCCTGAAGGGTTCTGAAATGAATGTTTTGTTTTCCCTGATTAAATGGGAAGCCAATAGAGGTTTAACACAGGGGAACAGATGATGTGATTTACATCCTACAAAGAACATGTTGGCCAACATGTGGAATGTAAACTGTAGGAGAACTAGATAGGATCATTTATGAGCATTTGAAAGATGGTAACAGCTTAGTATTGTGAACAATGAACATGGAAAGAAATGGATACATATATTTTGAAGAGGGAGATGATGAAACATATTTAGGTCTAAAGGAAAGAAAAATCTTCAGCTTATGCCCTTTTCCTAACCTATGAGTTAGAACTGGTTTTCTCTATAGTGGCATTAACAAAGCAAAATATGTATCAAACAGCTCATATTTTATTTCTAGGCCACACTTCTTGTGTGCAAGTAAAGACTCTGTAATATCTTCTATCAAGACACATAGTGGGGGTAAGCAGCTGACTGCACAGGAAGGCTAGTATACTTCTCTTTTTAGACATCGAGGAGTACTCTTGTATACCAGTGCTCACTGATCCACTATATGGTCATCCGGTGATTTCCCCTTTCCACAAGTACACACTAGTCTGGGCAACTGACTCCCTACTGCTTACCTACATCTTCAGCCAACTTAGTTAATGCTCATCAGACACTAGAAACTTTATTTTTCCCCTCACTATTCATAATTTTGCATTTTTCCTCTTTTTCCCAAAGACCAGAGATATAAATAAATGTAGATAAGTAAAGAAGCAAACAAACAAACATCTTCTGAAGAGAAGCATTGATACTTCCTTTCATTTGATACTGTTGAACATCTTCACCATAGCAGTTAGCATACACTGAGGACTCACTCTGCTGAATGCTTTGCATGTGTTTCTTTTCTTTTTCATCCTAATCAACTCCCTGAGATGCATGTATTATCGACTGTACTTTGTACATAAAGAAACTGACTGAGGATCAAAGTGATTAAAAATGTGTCAAGTGATCAAACAGCTAATAGAATTGGAGCCAGAGTTCAAATCCAAATAATACACAACCAGTGGCATCAAGGCCATTGCCCCATTCTGTTAGAATTCAGAACTTTCATTGTACATAATGTAGTTTCAATTAATGCACATACATGTAACTGTAGCATTTCTTTTCTCTTAACAAAGACATTTCGGTCCCTCACCTTATGTTAATGTTGAAATCAAATACCTTACACAAATACTTTGAACCAGACAGTCATTTTCTCCTGGCAAAGATTTTATTTGAATCCTTCTCATGTACTGTCTTAATGTAGCTCTACTTCTGTCAGTTCTGGGTTAGCATACTTTTATATAAGAGGAATTGGAAATGAAATGCTATGAAATTGAGACTTGCATACTTTCTAGACCTTAAGAGCACTGCTTTGTACTAAGATTTCTATCAGGTGAACTTCTATAGTAGTATCTAATTAGGCTGACAGTCAAGTGTGAGCTCTTGAATAAAATATCATGTTGAAAAGATTTTTTTTCCTGTAGGTTATATGGTTCAGAGAGATTTGTCATTTGTCCACCATTTATAATAGTATTATAATACCCTTTGGTCAGTGCTGCTGGGATGCTAGGTTGCCATCATGTATTATTAGAGCTGAGGCTCCTTGTTTCTTTCACTAACTTACTAGCTTATATTTAGACAAAGTCAAAATTTGCATATGGCTCCCCCCCAGAAATATTCTAATTAAACCTTTGATATTATATATCAAATTTTGTTTTCTGTCAGTTGAGAATTGCAGTCAGAGAATACTATGTTCTTAATATTAATGGGAATACTCTGAGAGTCATTAGTGATTAAAATCATTGTGGATACACTGATGTTTTTCCATTAAATTTTGGAAAATCAATTGATTATTTTGATTAAGTCATTGTTCATTATTATAGATCATATTTTGGTTTTGGTTTTTGAATTTTCACTGCACAGAGTAGCCTCACATTTATCTTTCCATTTGATCCTCACTATCAGCATAAATCTCTGGAGCAGGCCAAGTGAGGCAGTAGGCTATTTCCCCAAGGCCAAAAGGGTTATAAGACCAGGTGAGCACTAAAGCCCAAGTATTCTGGTTGTGTGATCAGATGCTTAAGGCTTCTTATTGCTGACAAAATCTTCAAACACAGGAATAAGAAACAACTGAGTGGATCTCCAGGAGTAGCCTGAACTTTGTCAATACCTGACTTTGGGCAAATTAACATTTCTATGACATAGATTTTGTCTGTATCAGGACTGGGGTCCGTCATTGTGACAGTTTTGATATGCTCTAAAATTCTGTTAGCTTATTTCCAGTTAAAGCATTGTGTGAAATTTCCAGGATGTGGGCATATCTACAAATTTTCTTGCTGTTGGAAAATAATTGCAAATTTGACAAATCTTTTTAAATTTAAAATTCAATAAATGCCCTTTATTCAATATTCTCTTAAGTAATCTTTATTTTTAAATTTTTATTGCAAGTGTACTTTTAAATTATGTTCACAGGTTGACTTTTTCAGAAGTTGATTAAGCATTAGGGAGTACAGACACCAGGTATTCTAATTTGCTAGCTACCAGAATGCAACACACCAGAGATGGATTGGCTTTCAATAAAAGAGGATTTATTTAGTTAATGTATAGTTCTTCAGAGGAAAGGCAGATAAATTTCAACTGAGGTTCTTTCTTATGCGGGAAGGCACAGGGTGATCTCTGCTGGCCTTCTTTCCAGGCCTCTGGATTCCAACAACTTACCCCGGGGTGATTCCTTTCTGCATCTCCAAAGGCCTGGGCTGAGTTGCGAGTGCTGAGATGAGGTATGCTAAGCTGCATGGACTGTGCTACATTGAGCTCTCTCATTTAAGCACCAGCCAATTAAATCAAACATCATTCATTGCAGCAGGCATACACGACTGCAGATATAATCAGCAACAGATAAGGTTCACATGCCATCAGCTCAGGTCCACAGCAATATAACTAGGCATCTTCACCTGGCCAAGGTGACAACTGAATCTAACTGCCACACCAGGTCTGTCTGTTCTGTTCAAGATGTTACTTCATTATCTAGAGTAAAACCAGCCACTTAGCCAGCAATCAACAATTATGTTTTAAATGGAGGAAGGAGGGAATGAAAGAGTTCTGTATTCATGTCCTTTCTTAGCACTCCACCTCCTTTTTTACCTCTATGAGTTGTTAAATTATCTTAGGATAACCTATAATTTACAATTAATTTTTTTCAGAAGCATAAATTTTTAATCACAAAGATGTTTTTATTTATTTATTTTCCTGTAAAAAAAAAGTCATTTCTATTTTTTCTTACTATGTCTCTGAAATAGAAATAGTTGACTTACATATTACCTAAAGATACAGCCTGTTTGACTGAAGTGTGCTTTTTGTACTGTGTTCAGGGAAGTGTAATTGACAAAGGAGTGTAATACTCCTATGTCCGTGTTGCATATGAAAGTCACGATTCTTTGTGCTCTGTAAGAATTTATTTTTCAACTCACAAGCAAGAACAGCTTGAATCCTTTGAAGATACAAACACCATAAAAAAATAAAGACTCTGTGACTACAGGACTAAGAGTTTCATTTGAAAATTCATTCTGATCATTTGTACATCCCTGAAAAATAATTCTTGCAACGAATGAGGTATGATAGAGGAATTGCAGGAGAGGGCTCTATCTTATGCTATTTTCTTTGCACTTCAGGCAGCAGAACTTGGCTTTAGCAACTTTCAATAACTCAACAGTAGTAAGTGTGGAGGTGGGGTAGCTACCCAATGTTACCACTGGAGGTTGACTCCAACAAGGGTCGAGACTGACTTTTCTTTTTCCATATATTCCCATACCGTCACATATAGTCTGGCACAAAGGAAAGAATATTTGCTGAATGAAGAAGTGTGTAAAATATAGGATAACTTATAACAGGAATTCAAACAGTTGAAGTTGGATGGATCCTTCATGCATGTGAAAATATAGTGAGTGATAGAAAGTACATTATTAAGTTCTAAATTATATAATGCAGATATAGGAAAGGATATCTTCAACTGCAGGTCTCTTAGGAATTCAGCCTTTTACAATGGTTCATAGTTTGAATAAATGGAGGCATGCATTCTTATTAAAAAATACAAACCTTAATTTCGAGTAAGTAGTATTTTTAGGTGAATTGCCTGACTAAAATTAAATTTATGAAGTATTGGAAAATAAATGGAATCATAATTTGAAAGACCTCGAATGTCACTACATGTGTGATGCTTTCTAAGATTAGAAAACTATAGCAAATCGCTCAAAGCAGAATAATGAATTGAAAAGTGTTTATTTCTAAGATAGACTACACATATTGATTCAAAAGTATAAAGACTAATGGTCTAATGATGTAAAAAAGATGTAAAAATTGAAGACATTTGAAAGGAAAAATTCAGTGTTGGTGGTAAATGTGCAACAGTGGTGCCATGCACATGGTTTCTTTGACTCATAAGGAGATCGTCAAATGCTTTGGGCTATCACCAACTTGTTTAAGGGACAAGATTTTCTTTCATATCTCCATCCCTACACAAGATGCCCCTGTTCTGGGGGACTTGTAAATATCATAGCTGGTGAAATGTAGGCTGTCCATAAATGATTTGCTATTGGAATTTCTATGTTAGTAGTAGCCTCTCTAACTTTCTCAGGTTTCCACATTAGATATCCCTTCTTATAATTTCTTCCTTGACATACCTACATACCATCTCTTTATATAGTTTCCTTGCTCATGTCAATGTTCTTTTACTATCTGTCTTTTTTGTGTACCTCGCCGGTGGTATTGATTCTATGGGAGCAGAGCCACTGGCTTTGTATGCAAGCAACAGAAATTTTTTACTTGAACTCAGAGAAGACATTCCTTTGAGGACCCTCCCCTGGCAAACTCCTGCTTTTATGTAGGCAGAGGATACCTTCAGGGGATCTGGGAGAGAGCAGAGAAGTAAGATAGAAAACAGACAGATTCATACTTCCAGATACAATCCTGACACTCATCTCTTAAAAAAAATAGTATAGGTCAGTCTAAAATATAAACTCTGTGTGAACTTAAAAAACAAGATTTTAATGAAGAAAGACTAGGAATTTGGAAGGAAAGTTGGCTGAAGGAGAATAATATATTAGTTCTATGCAAATTTTTATTTGGAAAAAATCTGTTTCTATGAATAATGTCTGAAAAAAAAAACTGTTAGAGCAGCACAAAGGCTATATCAGAGCCACCCGCAAAGAAGTGTGGGGCAAAGTCATGAAAATGAATGAGCTCTCAAAAAAGAAAATAGTCAAGACAAACAGAATGCCAAGGACTGACACGCAATGCCTCTCCCCAAAGGCTAATTAGCTTACAAACCTACACCAACCACAAATTTCATTTTCATGTGAATTAACTGTAGCTTCTAGTAGTCTTCAGGGATCAAAATGCATTTAGCAAATTCATACTGAAACACTGGGGATAGACCACATCTAGTGTTTGTACAAATATGTCAAAATACGGTTGGCCAACACTTTTTTACTGCCTTGACCTAGTGCTTCATTTTCTCATTCAGATGTTGCTTATGCACAAATTCCTTGAGAGAAGTAGCTTTGAATGATTTTTAATTTAATAAAATTAACTCTTTGACTTGTTTGGGTCAAAACAACTGCCATTAGCACTAATGTATTTTGAATTATTATGTGACAGAGTGCCCTAGTGTCAAATGGCTAAAAAACATGCCTTTATGCCTGAATAAATAGTCTCTTGCTTTACTCTGTGTCTACAAAAGACATTTCTTGAAATAAAATGTGTTGCTTATTCTTCTTCTCTGTTATGTAATACCTCAAATTGGTCTGAAATAATTTCACTATATGCCCTGTGATTCTAGTTTCTCCAATAACCCCTTCATTATTAGTTTTTCTTAAGCACCACTTCCAGTTACCAGGCCCCCTCCAAATTTTATATTTTATAGCCTCTATTTCATCTGCACCAATTCTGTTTTCAAGGTGCTACCAAGCAGGCCACTCTACCTTTGCAAGATAATTTTTTTTAGTTTTGTGGAGTAAATGATGTTAACATTCCACAAACTCAACATGCTCATGTCTGCCTCCAGAGACTTATAAACATAATTTCCCTTGCTTGGAGTTCCTTGGATTATTACCTTCATGTTTATGAATCTTTATAGTTTTTCAAAAGACCATCTCACTTCAGACATTCAAGATTGCTCACCTGTCTGGTGCATATCTCTCGTCTGTCTCTGAATAGGTTGTACTGGAAAGCAAAGGCCAGACATAATAATGAATGGTCATATACTGGGTGCTAGTATTTTGGTTATGTGGGTATAGTTTGTTTTGGTTGGATGTGATAGTCTCAGATAAGGACCAGGATTTCTGTATTTGTGTTCTATTCAGGACATCAGCAATGGATGCTCACTATCTGCTAAGTTCAGTTCCTATGCAGAAAATATGAACACATATATATAAATCTCTATAGATTTGTATATAAATCTATATGTTGAACTTTAGAAACATTTTTATTTATATCAAGATAATGCATAAAGGAGTTCTTTTACTCTTTTCTTTAATGTGTCAATTCATTTTTATCTAAAAAACAATGCTGTTTCAAAATATAAAAAAAAGACCTATTTTTGAAGAGCAACTTAAATATGGTTTTGAAAGCCATAATGTTTTATTTACAACAAGTAGATGGGTAGTACAAAAACATTCATAGATATGTGTGATTAAAAAAAACATAATTATTATTCTGGCATCCTTTTGGAGAAGGCATTTATATTCACAAGATATCTACAACAATTCATGAAAGTAAAATCAATATTGCCATTAGTGTAACTGGTATCTAAATATGGATTTGAGCAACCAACATAGATTGATAGTTTCATTTGGGATCTGGACCCAGAAAAGCCAAAGTTAAGTGAGTGTTACTCTACTGTATAAGGGGATCTGTTAGCACCTCACATAAGTGACTTATAGCCATATATGCGAAATAGCTAGATCCTAGGGGTTCAGGTTTTAAGAATTTAAAATAACTGTGTCCTTGCCAAAAAACAAGAGCTGGATCCTGGACTATATTTTAAATTATGGAAGGAGCTTCTGAAAAAATTTAACATTAGTAATGGAATAACAACATATATCAGATATTTCTCAAACTTAGGCAAATTCATAACTTCTTAGTTTTCTCTAATAAATGCCTTAAAATTAAATTAAAAGTAAAGCACATTTATAGTGTATTCGTTCTTACCAAAATATCCCAATCTAAAAATGGTCTGGATTTGGGCAATGCATTTTCAGTAATCATTAAAGTTTAACTTACCCTCAAAACATGCAGCGACATTCTGATAAGAATCCATCTTCTTACTATTGCACAGTGATCAATTTGTAAACCAATCCAGACAAATGAATTTAGAAAAAGCAGCAAATGTATCTAAATCCATGTAGCAAATGCTGCAAAGCAGCTTCTACCTGAACAATGAAATGAACAAATTTATGTCAGTTTCTGTTTTATTTAACATTGTGCTGATGGCAGCCATTTTAGACAGAGGCAGTTAAGCCTTATAAATATGGGAAGGCAAAAAAGCAGAAAATCATTGTGAAAACTTAGCAATTCTTTGACTTCTAATGATCACAGATCAGTTTCCATTTTGAGCCATGTATTCTTGCAGTATCCTGAGTCTTACATTTTAAATGCAAAGGAATATGTTGCTGTCTTGGGCAAATATACTGGAATTATCTTCTTTCAGCTTATTTTCTCTTTTTCCTAAGGTCAACTAAAAATAGGAGGCATTTACATATACTACAAAAGTAAAAATATGGAATTCTTCATGAACTTGTGTGTCATTCTTGCGCAGGAGCCTTGCTAATCTTCTCTGACTCCTTCCAAATTTTAGTATATGTGCTGCCAAAGCGAGCACTCTTTTAATCTTTATGTGTGTTTATTGGTATGTGAAGAGATTTACATATGTGAATGCACATGTGCATGTTTATATCATAGTTTTTCAAATGCACATAGTATGGTCTGACTCCTTCCTATGGAAAAAACACAAAGGGAGAAAAATAGCATGCTTACAATTTATCTTAACATAATTTCTGTTTTCATCTTTGTCATTTATATTAACCAACTGCCTCTTAATTTACTGCACTGGAAAGTCTCACTCCTCCTTAAACATTTACAAACAATAAAAGAAAAAGGAAAAGCATTTGGGGCTGCAATTCCAATTCAACTTCAGGAGAACTGTCAAAACAGCATGTTCCCTGGACTCCAGTGTCTCTGGAGAGGCACATGGCGAACATGGTGACGTCTGCTAGCTTTCTCTCCAGGCTTCTTGTTTCATGAAGCTCCTCTACTCCTTCTTCATCTCCAAAGGTCTCTGGCTGCCTGAACTCTTGTGGTCTCATGGCTGTGCTGTGCCTCTCTCCGAAATGTTTCCTCTTTTAAAGGATTTCAATAAACTAATCAAGACCCACCTGGAATGGGCAGAGTCGCATCTCCACCTAATCCAGTTAATACCCATAATTGGGTGTGTCACATCTCCATAGAGATAATCTCCTATATTTCAACCTATATTTTTGAATAGGAATGAAAAGAAACAGTTGCTCCCATAAGATTGGATCAGGGTTAGAATATGACTTTTATAGGGTACATAACCCATTCAAGCTGGCATATCGCCCAACAACATATATTTTTTAATCATCAAAAATTATTATTTTAATATTCTGCATGGAACCAAGTCATGCCATTATTACTTTCATTATTGCTTTCCCATTCTTGGAGTCTTTTCTGGATTTATCTCTTGGTTTTCTGACCATTATCCCCAGGAGTTTTCATCATTGTATTTTCTTTTTCTTTTCCCTTCTCCTCCTCCTCCTTCTTCATTTCCTTGTTAAAGGTGTACTTTTAAATGTGCAATCTACATTCTTTCATCCTTGTATGTGCCTATTTGTTCCCTTTATATTTGGACAGAGCCTAGCTGTGTATAATATTTTTGAATCATGTATTAGTTTTCTAATGCTACTGTGACAAATTACCACAAATTTAGTGGTTTTACAGTGCACAAATATATTATTTTATTATAAATCAGATTCTTATTGTGAGTCTCACAAGGGTAAAATAAAAGTGTGTGTAGGCAGAGTTTTTCTTTTCCATTTCCTTCTTCCTTCATGTGTTGGCAGAACTCAATATAGGGCTAAGGGCTCTAGTTTCCTTGTTAGCTGTAAACTTGGGTCATCCCTTAGCTCTTAGAGACTTCTCTCCAGGTCTTTCACATCTCAGAACCAGCAACTGAGGTATTGAATCCTTCTCATGCTGCCATCTCTCTGGATAACTCTCCTTACCTTCCTTTACCATGCTTAAGGACTCAGGTGATCAAATCAGGCCCCACCAGATAACCCAGGATAAAGTCCCTGGAGTTTATTGTAGTTATAATTACAAAAACTTGTCACCATATAACATATTCACAGTTTCCAAGGGTTATTAGGGCTTGAGCATTTTGGGGGAGCTGCTATTCCACCTTCCACAGCCTTTATTTTTTTTTTGACGGAACTTGAAGGCTATTGCTTCAATGTTTCATATTATTGAATATTACTGTGGATAAATTTGAGATCAGCCTGAGTTTCACCATTGAAAGTTTGTTCTATCAGTCAGGATGCTTGGAAAATTCTTTCTTACATGTGAGATTGCCTGAATTTATTTAGAATTATGATGGCATGTTAGCTATTATCTATCTACAGTTCAAATTATTGGAAAGAATTTTTCTTTTGTTGGGTTATGTCTTATTTAAATTTTAAGTGTGTTGATAAAATAATTTTAATATAGTTGTGTGTGCTATTTATTTTCATTTATTTGCATACTTAAAATATTCACATGATGTCATTTATTTTCCTTCTTACTTGAATAATTGTGTCTACTTCTATTTGCTCTAACATGGTGTGGGCGAATTCTCTGTCATTCTTTTCCCACCATAGGAAATACTTACCACTTAAAGGGTGAATTTGTGTTTTGTATACCTTTATGTAAACTTTAACTCGGATAAATATGACCCATGAACAGAGTTCTCTGCCTCTTGCTCAGTAATTCGGTAAATGTCACGTGCATGTTGACTCTAAATAAAGATTATTTTGGTTAATTAATCTTTGGGAAGCCCTGTAACACATCATCATTGAAATGTTGTGAGTTGTATGCATTCTCTGTTTTTCACTAGCCCCCTCCATAGTTGCCTCGTCCAGTTCACCCAGCACCTCCTTCAGATTCCCCCAGTAAGAAAAAAGAAACACACACACACGATAGTCCCTTATTACCACATCTCTACAACTTTTGAAATATTTGTGCTTCTCAGGATTTCCACAAATCTCAGCTTCTGAGAGGTGTGTAAAGGGTTAGGAGTTCAGCTAAAAAGGATCTTCAAATTCTTTTCAGTTCCATAAATACTGTGAAAGGGAGATTCTTAGTACTGGCTTCACTCCTATATTTACCTGGAAATCAGTAACCTGTTCTGATTAATCTAAAGAGAGAGATATTTTTTCGACCTCTTTAAACTCCTTTTTTGATACTAACCACTCAGATACCATTTATTTTAGTCTCTTTAGGAACACACATTAACATGAAGCTCTTCTTTTTCTGCCTTCCATAACTCTCAAATTTTTCCTCATAATTTATTCTCTCTCTGTTTTTCTTTTTCTGTATTCTGAGACAGCTTTCAAGTCTGCCCTAATCTAATCCATAATTCAGTTTTTTTGTGATGAGGTTTTCCTCTGAAGCCAATCTATATTATGGTGTTCACATTTCTTTTAGTTTCCTCATTTTATTTCATTAGTTAGTCCATTTCCCTTTTGATTTTTTCTGAATCTCAATCAGCTCACTTTTTATCTATCTATTTACTTATTTTACATTTTTCTTTGTTTATAAATTATATGATTTTTTCAAATGGGGAAAAATACAGTGCTCCTTTACACACTTTCTCTTCTGTCTCTCTCCTTCTCTGTCTCTGACTCTTTCTCTCTCTATATATAAATACATATTTGCATATATACCATTATTGTGAACAGAGAAATAGCAAACAAAGCTGCAGTGCACAAGAAGCATTTATTTGCAGTCATAGAATTACAATTCTGGGAGCACAGATTCAGACAGCAACCCAAGTTGTGTCCCAAGTTGGAATAGTTAGGCAAGGGTATTTTAAGGGAAAAAGCGGAAGAAGAGGAGGAGGAATTAGGGGATTTTGGGGAATAAGTTTTGTTTTCCCAGAAAGGAGGACATTTTCTGAACATTTTTAAATGTTCTGATGTTGGTAGTTCAGGGGTGACATAAGGGCCTTTTTACATGCATAGATTTCCATCTTCATTCCACATCTCTCAGCCTAAGTTACTCTTTTGTTGTATTTCTTATCATACTCTATAATGTAATGATATTTACTTTATTCATCATTATATTCATTAAAAATTATCTTTATTTTTTCCAAGTTGTTTATATGGCTTTTTGCCTTGTTTACATACCCTGTTTTGAAAAGGAAGTTGTCTATCCACTTAAATTCTTTCCTAAAAGCAGTATTGGAAATTTATTGTTAAACAACTTCACTACCCCTTTTGCTGGGCTCTCTCCAGGTCCCTACTTCCTTTGCTAGAGAGGATAGTTCCTGAACTTCTTCCTGGTGAATCATCTGTTTCTTACAGGAGAAACTCCATTATGCTCTGGGGAAGCACGCTTTCTTGCTGGGTTTAGAATGGCCACATAATTTCAGGCTTCCACTTCCAGGTACTCTCAATGCTGGTAATTCAAAATTGGGAAAGATATTTTAAATGATGTGCTCCAAGTGTGTCGCCTGATTTGTTCTTTCTTAAAGGCCTAGTTTCATATCAATCATGGAATGTTGGCAGGGTGCCTTTTCAAATTTTTGTCTGACACACTACAACGATCACTCTTGAAAATGTTTCTTTATACAGATTACTCTGCCTTCATTTAACTCCATCCTATCTGTATGTTTTGACATTTCCACATGTTGTCTTTATGATAGGGGTTTTAAATGCTGTTCTTTTCTCAGTTTCAGTGATGATGCAGATATTCCCCTATTTTCATTTTCCTTTGGTGATGTCGTTGGGCCCTTGAGAAGATGTCTTTTCTTGATTTACAATCTTTGCCGAAAGTTTACAACCATTCATTTTTGTGGGATCTAATTTTAAATAAACTAAATATGGTATCAATTTGTATTTAATGAAATAAAATGACCAAGCTCCAAACTAATCATATTTTAAGTCAAGTCTTTTATTTTAAGTCTTGAAAGACAGACTACCTTCTAGAAATGTAACCTTAACCACAAACATGAAAGAGAAATGAAAAACAAAACACTATTATAAATTACTATGTTTCTAATGTTAAACTTTAATTTTTATACCTACAATAAAGTAGTTTTTTAACTTTTAGTTTATTAGATGCGAGATTGCAAAGTGTCAATGAATGACCTTTAAAAATCTGTTCAGCAGATTTTTTTTTACTTAAAATCTTTTCTCCAAGGTGAACAAGATTGCAGGATCCTTGATATCAGTTTACATACAAGTGGAGGAAAGCAGAACCTAAACAGACAGTAGAAAGGGCTAACATGTAAAAGAAAATGGAGCTTGAGATAGAAGAGTGACTACTACTGTGGGGCTATTTTACATAGATGGTCATTGCAGATTTCTAATAGAAAAGTATATTCGAGCTGATGCCTTCATGATGGGAGAAAGAGAGAGTGGGAGTAGTGGGAGAGAGAGAGAGGACAATAGCCTGTTGTGGATGGGAGAGAAGGGAATTAGGGATGTGGAATGATTCTGAATGAGAAAATTAGAGGAAGACAGCAACATGCATTAATCAAATTTAACAATAAGTCTTTAAGAAGAAATGGAATAGAAATAATAATTAAAAAGCCTATAAAGGGTAAAGATAGAAAAAGAGGGACCTGGTTCAATTGCCAGTCTCCCTTTATCTTCCCATTCTTAATTTGAGATCAGAGAATTTTCACATCTCAAATATTTTCTTCAGGTAGATATGAATTTGCAGATGAGATTTCAGTTGTTCACTCTTCCAACAAGAGGTACGATGATTGTTCGAACTCCCTTCCTAAGTTCCAATGTAGAAAAGTTGCATAAACAATTTGGATGTACCACTCACAGGGGGGCTTCATTATTGTTATAGACCTACTTCCCCTAGCAGAAAAGAAGTTTCTTGATAACCCATCTAACTTCCAGGCTTTTGTGTCAGAAGGGGGCAATTCTGGCTTATTGAACATTTCCCCCTACTTGTTACTTTTTTTTGGGGGGTGGGGTGCATGGTCTGGGAATCGAACCTGGGTCTCCTGCATGGAAGGTAAGCATTCTACCACTGAACCACCAGGGCACCCACATCTTACTTTTTGGGTGTGGCCCACAACCATTTGGTTAGTGTAAATAACTTAGTAATTCTTAACTCTCCTAGACCAGGATAAAATGTTCTCTGATCCATATATAGTCAAAATATTGCATTCTAAATCATAAGGGTAATATGCCTTTACTTATTATGGTGCTACATTTCAAAGAGATCTATTGTGAATCATTTTACAAAACATTAATACAAAGATGCAGTCTTGTAAAAAATGGAATCTTCTTTTTACTACCCTGAAGTTATTGATCAGATTAAAACAAGAATACACATATACAATACACATCTAGGTGTATATGTGTAGTTGTTTTGGAAAAGTAGATATATATGTGTATTGGATGAGTGTATTGTGTGTATGTGTGTGTGTGTAAATAAATAGCACAGAGGGCCATATATAATCAGATAGTAAATCTTGCATTAATCTTTGGCCTTCAGTCAAACTATCAATGTATTTTCTCTAGAACCTTTTTGTATTAGTATAGCATCACATTATATTTAATATAGCATTATTTATGGGTTTTGCTTTTTTTCAATTTAGGAAGATCAAATAATAGGGGTACAAATATCCTAAAGTCATATGTATTAAATATCTCAGGAAACCAATATGATCATATGTTTGGTTCTAAGGTAATCACTATGATAGCAATAAAAATAATAAGAATAAGAATAAACATAATAGTTTAATATAACAGATAATTATCTTAATGCTAAATAACTACCAGATATTGCACTAAAATAGTATAACTTTTTGAGACAGATGGCTAAGACAAACACTATGATTCATGACAGTCAGGAATAATTATTGAAACAGCCACAAGCTCCACAGATATTTTTGATCCTTCTGAAGCAGAACAAACCGATGGACCCTAGCTAGTTGTCCCTAATTCAAATCCATGTCCAATAAACATTTAGTAAAGGCATTTTTCTATGGTTTTCAAAAACATTCATGATACAAATTTTTAATGAATTAAGAGTTTATAACATATAAAGAAGTGAGAAGATCATATCTCTAATACTATTTTCCTTTTTTCTACTTGGAGGAAATATTTACTTGCAATAACCTTAACATTCACTTTCCAACTCTGTAGGGAATAACATATCCTCGGGTTCCATGAAGGGTAGAAAAGTCCAACTGATTATTTTTCTCCAGGGATGACAGGTGAATTTTCTGTTCTCCACATGTTTCTGACAATCAAACATCTGATTAATAAGATGGAGAATTATTTTGGGTACATGTTCCGGTTTCTGAAGCTATTCTCACTTTAGTTCCCTTGTAGAATAACATATATAAACATAGAAAAAGAATCACCCTTTAATTCTCCTCATGCAAAGTGAATTTTGTACCATTTGTTTATAATGATAAGATAATGTTTCATCTAAATTCATTAATAATATTTTTGTTGTTTTAATTTATTTTTTGTAGCTCGCAGCTCTAGAATATATTATTTGAAAAGAACTTGGAAAAGCAGGTGCATAGCAGGTCAAGGATATTTCAGTTCTTTTTAGACATGGCTCTTGGAGAGTAGAGATTAAAGAGAGAGAGAGAGATTGAAGAGAAAGAGACTGGTGCATATCTTACATAAGCTAGCACAGACAAATGAGGGCTGCTTCACAGTCTCAGCATATGTATAGCTTAGTTCCTGGATGTAAATTAAGTTTCCTTATGGCAGAGTGGGGGACCAGATCCTGTCCAAGCCAAAACTCTTGGTGTAATAGAATTCATCTTGCCTGGATGGAATTCTATATCCTAAAATGAACTACTATGCCTTTTAGGTAGTTTTTTTCAGATAAATATAACGATATAGGTCTAGGAAATTATTAAGAGAATGATTTGACCATTATACTTGCATCTTAATTAATGCATCTATTAAATTACATAATGTCCAAAGGATTATTAAAAGTTACATTGAACATTAAAGCAGCCACCACCCTTGCCCATTAGTTAGAGAATTTTCTCTTTTGTTTATATTGCCACACATGATCCTAGAATATATTTTTAAAAATTGTCTGTGATGTCTTTCTGTTCAATTGAAATTTAAACACTAACTGTGACTGTATAATTATTCATGTCAGATTTATTGAATATACATTTACTGAGCACCCGCTATTTTCAAAATATTCTACAAGATACAAAGAATGCAAATACAAGTACCATCTTGCTCCAGGATTTTGTCCCAAAGGATCCATAATGAAGATGGGAAAACAGACCATGAACACTTAACTCTAGTGTCAGGGGGTACATGGCAGGATCAGAAATATGTTCTAGAGAGCAGGACTTTTTATTTGGGTCCCAAGTGTAGTCTACATAGAGGGAATAATAGAAGCTGATTTTTTTTCTCTAACAGATCTATTGAGATATAATTTACATACCATCACCTATCTCAAGTACAGAATTCACTGGTTTTTGGTACATTCACAGAGTTGTGCAACCATCCTCAAATTCCATTTTACAACATTTTAAGATATTTTTTATTGTGAACTATAACATATACTCAGAAAAGTGATAAATTTCAAAGTTCAGTTTAACAAGTAGTTATAGAGCAAATTTCAAAGTATAGTATGGGGTACAGTTCCACAATTTCAGGAATTTCCTTCTATTTGTTTTAGTACACTAGAAACTAAAAATAAATATCTATGTAATGATTCAGTACTCATAAACCTTTCTTAAAGCCTTACTTTTCTGTTACTGTTCCTCCCTCTCATTTGATCATTCTCTCAAAATAGAGGAATATTTGGGCAATGACCATTCTAACTTCTTCATGTTGAAAAGGGGTGTTGATGTTATGGGATAGGGGAATGCTGCTGGTTGATATTCT
>PVIY010045764.1:0-18877 GCA_004026745.1 Myrmecophaga tridactyla | reverse complement strand
TGGGTCTCAAAGCATGCCAGGTGGATCAGCATCCCCCTGAGAAAAAGAGCACAAAATTGTACCCAGGGTGATGTCGAGACTCCATTCAAATATGGAACTAGTTCTCAATCTGAGACTGCGAAGCTCAATCTCTCTTCACTAAGTGTCTTCAAGCTCTTTGTATTTATTGTCACCTTTGGACAATTTCCTTTCTCTTTCCTAGGTCACGTCTCCTGGTTTGAAAGCTATGCATGCTTTGCCCACATTCACTTTGCCATTACAATGAAAAAAAAATCACATGCCATTGTGTAGGGAAGCGGGGCTGGAGTGATCACGTGACATGTAGATAGGTGTGGATATTTCTGCCTTTTCCCTTTACTAGAACCTCACCAACTTCCAGGGTAACAAGGAAGCACCCATGAGAACTAGTTCCTGGACCCTGATCCCGATCACCTGCATACCAGAATGCAGCATTCCTGTGCCAGGGAGAAAAAGATATGCCCACATCAAGGTGTTGTGGGTCCACCTATGTTCAAACTGTTGGTTCTGCAGAAGACACCTGTCCCTTCTTGATCTTTTGAATGCAAAATCTGTAAAACCACCTTCCTCCTCCCTGAAGCCATGGCATTCCCCTCTGCCCACACCAAGCCTGTGTTCTGAGGAGACCTGTGATTGTAAAGCAGAGGTGAGGCCTGGACAGAGCTTCTGCACATACAGAGAGAGTCCCCAGCCTCACATAGCTGGTCTCGTGGTCAGATATTGGCCTCAGAGAAACCCATTTTCCAGAAGAAGAAGGTGTACTGGTTGAGGAAAGATGTGAGGAAGAGGTTCAGACTTTGTCCTATGTCCCTAAAGAACCACAAACAGGTAAAACACCAGCATCAGAGATTCCCAGTGTCAGATGCTGGGTATAACTGGGCTCTCAGTGCCAGGGAGGTCCCAGATGACAGAAATGTGGTTTCCAGGTTCTCATCACAAATCACCCTAAAGAAGGCCAGGTCTGACCTGTTTCACACCTTTCTTAAAATAGAATCAGAATCTTAACATTTTAACCACCACTTAAGAGTTGACAGAATAATCCTGTTTTGACTTTTCAATTTTAAATAAGTCCCCATTTCTAGTTGATGTGTCCTTAAAAAAATCCTAATTCTTGCCTTACACTTTGTATTAGTTTGCAAGCTGCTGAAATGTGATATAGCTTGAACTGGAACAGCTTTTAAAAGGAGAAGGTAATAAGTTACAATTTTACACTTCTAAGGAAGTGAAAGTGTCCAAATGAAGGCACCCACAAGAGGTTACCTTCAGTGAAGAAAGGTTCATGGGTCAGCAACACTACCATCAAATGGGTAGTCACACACCCATAGCTGACATCTGCTGGTCTCTTGCTCCTAGGCTCCATTGCTTTCAATCTCTGCTCAGTTGGTGGCTTCTCATGTTGCTTCTCCAGTACTGGCTTTCATCTCTTGCATACTGTGTTGGTTTGAAATGTTGCTTGTTCCCTAGAAAACCCATGTTCTAAGACTAATCCCATTTTGTAAAGGCATCTGTCTCTTCTAATCCCCATTCAGTATTGTATGTTTGAAACTGTCATTAGATATTCTCCATGGAGATGTGATTTAATCAACAGTGGCTGTTAAGCTAGATTAGGTGATGACATGTCTCCACCCATTTGGGTGGGTCTTGATAAGTTTCTGGAGTCCTATCAAAGAGGAAACATCTGGAGAATGAGAGATTCAAACAGAGCAGAGCAGAGCAGAACGACATAACCACGAGAAGCATAGCCCACCAGTCAGCAATCTTTGGAGAAGAGGAACGGAAATGCTTCCCAGAGATCTGCATGAAACAGGAAGCCAGGAGAAGAAGGTAGCAGATGATGCCATGTTCATCATGTGCTCTTCCAGATGAGAGAGGAACCCTGACTGTGTTCACCACATGCCTTTCCAGATGAGAGAGAAACTCTGACTGTGCTCACTGTGTGCCCTACCACTTGAGAGAGAAACCCTGAAATCATCGGCCTTCTTAAACCAAGGTATCTATCCCTGGATGCCTGAGATTGGACATTTCTATGAACTTGCTTTAACTGGGACATTTTCTCAGCCTTAGAACTGTAAACGAGTAACTTATTAAATTCCCTTTCAAAGCCATTCCATTTCTGCTATATTGCATTCTGGCAGCTAGCAAACTAGAGCACCTACCCTTGACTCTCTCCAGGTTCTGGTTTGCTTAACATCTGATGTGAGGTCTGCTGGGCTCCACTCATCTCCAGACAATGATGTCCCTGCTATCCATGTGTTCATAACTGTGTCAACTCTGCTGCAGCATTTCTGTCAGCACTGAGGCTTTGTCATTTCTCTAGGCCCTGTCCTATCAGTCATTTCTGGTGTCACTCCAAAATTATTTTTGAAAGGATTCCAGTAAACTAATCAAGACCTACCTGGAATGGGTGGATTCATCTCTCTATCTAATCAAGTGGGTGTGTCACATCTCCCTGGAGAATATCTAATGAAAGGATTCCAACCTCCAGTACAGAATAGGGATTAAAAGAAATGGTTCCCAGGAGAGATTCTGGGCGAAGATGGTGGCTTAGCAATGCACACGTTTTAGTTCGTCCTCCAGAACAACTACTGAATTACCAGAAACAGTACAGAACAGCTCCTGGGGCCATGTCAGTGACTGGATACTGAGCGTATACCAGTCTGGACAAGCTGGACCAGCTGCGAACCTCCCCAGAACTGTGAGTTCCCCAAGCCACGGCAGCTGGCACCCCACCCCACAGACTGCTTCCCAAACGGGAAAGGAAAGATATTTCACGGGAAGTAGGGGCTGAGCCCAATCAAACACCAATTGTGGAATTAATTAACAAATTATGACTACTAAAAATAGGACCCCAGCTCAGGTGAACCTGGTCAAAACAGAGGTTGCTCCTTTTTGCCCCAGTGCCAAGGGGGCAGGGCTAATGGAAAAAGGGGGGAAAAAAAAGGAAGCAGAGGTTTTTGTGGCTGTGTTTCTACAAAGGCTTGACTGCCTTTGGATTCAGTGGCAGGACTTCTCAGGCTGCAACTGGCCCAGGCATAGGCAGAAAGAAGCTCGTTTGAGGGCCTGTCTGGAACCTGTGCCTTCCACGGGGAAGGGGTGAAGCCCAACTCAGGTGGAATCCCTCCCTTAAGGAACTCAGACCCCAAGGCTTGGTAATTTGTATTTTATATGTCATATCTAATTTTCCTTCTTTCTACACTCTTCTCCACATCTCTCTCTTCTGTCTTTTCCTATCTGTCTCTAGTGTTCCCTTTAGTATTTCTTGCAGAGCTGGTCTCTTGGTCACAAATTCTCTCAGTGATTTTTTGTCTGAAAATGTTTTAATTTCTCCCTCATTTTTGAAGGACAATTTTGCTGGGTATAGAATTCTTGGTTGGCAGTTTTTCTCTTTTAGTAATTTAAATATATCATCCCCCTGTCTTCTCGCCTCCATGGTTTCTGCTGAGAAATCTACACATAGTCTTATTGGGTTTCTCTTGTATGTGATGGATTGCTTTTCTCTTGCTGCTTTCAAGATCCTCTCTTTCTGTGTGACCTCTGACATTCTGACTAGTAAGTGTCTTGGAGAACGTCTATTTGGATCTATTCTCTTTGGGGTAAGCTGTACTTCTTGGATCTGTAATTTTAGGTCTTTCATAAGAGTTGGGAAATTTTCAGTGATAATTTCTTCCATTAGTTTTTCTCCTCCTTTTCCCTTCTCTTCTCCTTCCAGGACACCCACAATGGCATATTTGTGTGCTTCATATTATCATTCAGTTCCCTGAGTTCCTGCTCTTATTTTTCCATTTTTTTCCCCTATAGTTTCTGTATCTTGTCGGATTTCAGATGTTCCATCCTCCAGTTCACTAATCCTAACCTCTGTCTCTTGAAATCTACCATTGTAGGTTTCCATTGTTTTTTCATCTCTTTTACTGTACCTTTCATCCCTATAAGTTCCGTGATTTGTTTTTTCAGACTTTCCATTTCTTCTTTTTGTTCATTCCTTGTCTTCTTCATATCCTCCCTCAATTCATTGATTTGGTTTTTGATGAGGTTTTCCATGTCTGTTCGTACATTCTGAATTAGTTGTTTCAGCTCTTGTATCTCATTTGAACTATTGGTTTGTTCCTTTGACTGGGCCATATCTTCAATTTTCCTGGTGTGTTTGTTATTTTTTGCTGGTGTCTAGACATTTAATTACCTTAATTAGTTTATTCTGGAGATTGCTTTCACTTCTCTTACCTAGGGTTTTCTTGCTAGATGAATTTGTTGTCTATCTGTTCTTTGCCCTTCAGTTCAGCTTATTCTGGACCTCTAGCTTAGGTTTTGTTTAACAGAGGATAATTTTTCAGTTCTTGTTTTCTTGTTTCTTGTCCTGCTTGTATGGTGCCTTTTCCCTCCCCACCCTTAGGAGGGTCTACGTAGGTATTATAGACTCCAGCCGGGTTTCCCGGACTAAATTGGCCTCCTATCAGGGGGAAGGAGTCACCTGCATCAGTTTTCCCTGAGGGTGAGACTCAGCAGGTTAAAAGATTTTCCTGTGAAGTCTCTGGGCTCTGTTTTTCTTATCCTGCCCAGTATGTGGCGTGTCTGCCTGTGGGTCGCACCAGCAAAAGATGTTGCAGCACCTTTAACTTTGGAAGACTCTCCTGGCTGGGGGCATGGTGGAGACGGAGGAGAGGTTGTAGGCTGGTTTTAATGGCTTCAAATTGCCAAGCCCTGGGGTCTGAATTCCTTGAGAGAGGGATTCCACCTAAGTTGGGCTTCACCCCTCCCCTGGGGAAGGCACAGGTGGGAGACAGCCATGAAAGCAGCCCGTTTCTGCCTATGCCTGGGGCAGTTGCAGCCTGAGAAGTCCCACTGCTGAATCCAGAGGCAGCCAAGCCTCCATAGAAACAGAAACATCTGTTTCCTCCCCTTTCCTCTTTTTCTGTGAGCCCAATGAGCGAACTCCACGTGACAAGGTTTAGAGTCTCTTTTCTTTCCCTCCGGGAAGCTGCCTGTGGGGGAGGGGCACCGGGCACCAGCCACCGTGGCTTGGGGAACTCACGGTTTTGGGGAGCCTTGCAGCCGGTCCAGCTGGTCCAGACTGAGGTACGCTGTGTGTCCGGTCACTGACGTGGCTCCAGGAGCTGTTCTGTACTGTTTCTGGTTATTTAGTAGTTGTTCTGGAGGACGAACTAAAACACGCACATTGCTAAGCCGCCATCTTGGCCCCTCCCCAAGGCTTGGTAATTTGAAGCCATTAAAACCAGCCTACAACCTCTCCTCTGTGTCCACAATGCCCCCAGCAGGGAGAGTCTGCCAAAGTTAAAGGTACTGCATCATCTTATCCTGGTGGGACCCGAAGGCAGAAAAGCGCCACCTACTGGGCAGGATAAGAAAACCAATCCAGAGACTTCACAGGAAAGTCTTTCAACCTGCTGGGTCTCACCCTCAGGGAAAACCAAGGTAGGCCAGTTTGGTCTAGGAAAATCCGGCTGGTGTCTCTAATACCTAAGCAGACCCTCCTAAGGGTGGCGGGAAAAGGCACCATACACGCAAGGCAAGAAACAAGAAAACAAGAACTGAAAAATTCTCCTCTGTTAAACAAAACCTAAGCTAGAGGTCCAGAATAAGCTGAACTGAGTGTCAAAGACCAGATAGACAAGAAATCCTTCCAGCAAGAAAACCCTAGGTAAAGGAAGTGAAAGCAGTCTCTAGAATAAACTACTTGAGGTAATTAAATGTCTAGGCACCAGCAAAAAATAACAAATCACACCAGGAAAATTAAAGATATTACCCAATCAAAGGAACAAACCAACAATTCAAATGAGATACAAGAGCTGAAACAATTGATTCAGACTATATGAACAGACATGGAGACCCTCATTGAAAACCAAATCAAGGAATTGAAGGAGGATATAAATAAGGCAAGGAATGAACAAAAAGAAGAAATGGAAAGTCTGAAAAAACCAATCAGAGAACTTATGGGCATGAAAGGCACAGTAGAAGAGATGAAAAAAACAGTGGAAACCTACAATTGTAGATTTCAAGAGGCAGAAGGTAGGATTAGTGAACCGGAGGATGGAACTTCTGAAATCCGACAAGGAAAAGAAAATATAGGGGAAAAAATGGAAAAATATGAGCAGGGACTCAGGAAATTGAATGACAATATGAAGCACATGAATATACATGTTGTGGGTGTCCCAGAAGAAGAAGAGAAGGGAAAAGGAGGAGAAAAACTAATGGAGGAAATTATCACTGAAAATTTCCCAACTCTTATGAAAGACTTAAAATTACAGATCCAGGAACTGCAGCACACCCCAAAGAGAATAGATCCAAAGTGATGTACTCCAAGACATTTACTAATTAGAATGTCAGAGGTCAAAGAGAAAGAGAGACTCTTGAGAGTAGCAAAAGAAAAGTGATCCATCACAATCAAGGGAAACCCAATAAGACTATGCATAGATTTCTCAGCAGAAATCATGGAGGCGAGAAGACAGTGGGATGATACATTTAAATTACTAAAAGTGAAAAACTGCCAAATAAGAATTCTATATCCAGCTGTCCTTCAAAAATGAGGGAGAAATTAAAACATTTTCAGACAAAAATTCACTGAGAGAACTTGTGACCAAGAGACCAGCTCTGCAAGAAATATGAAAGGGAGCACTCGAGACAGATATGAAAAGACAGAAGAGAGAGGTGTGGAGAAGAGTGTAGAAAGGAAGACAATGAGTAAAGGTAAAAAGAAGGAAAATTATATATGACATATAAAATCCAAAAATCAAAATGGTAGAAGAAAGTACCACCCGTACAATAATAATACTAAATGTTAATGGATTAAACTCCTCAATCAAAAGACATAGACTGGCAGAATGGATTAAAAACCAGGACCCATCTATATGCTGTCTACAGGAAACACATCTTAGACCCAAGGATAAACATAGGTTGAAAGTGAAAGGTTGGGAAAAGATATTTCATGCAAATAACAATCAGAAAAGAGCAAGAGTAGCTATACTAATATCCACCAAATTAGACTTCAAATGTAAAACAGATAAAAGAGACAAAGAAGGACACTATGTATTAATAAAAGGAACAATTCAGCATGAAGATGTAACAATCATAAATATTTATGCACTGAACCAGAATGCTCCAAAATACATGTGGTGAACACTGAAAAGAGAAATAGACACATCTACCATAATAGTTGGAGACCTCAATTCCCCACTCTCATCAATGGACAGAACATCTAGACAGAGGATCAATAAAGAAACAGAGAAGATGAATAATACAATAAATGAACTAGGCTTAACAGACATTTATAGAACATTACACTGCACAGCAGCAGGATACACCTTTTTCTCAAGTGCTCATGGATCATTCTCAAAGATAGACCATATGCTGAGTCACAAACCAAGTCTCAATAAGTTTAAAATGATTGAAATCTATACAAAACACTTTCTCAGATCATAAAGGAATGAAGTTGGAAATCAATAATAGGCACAGCGCCAGAAAATTCACAAATATGTGGAGGCTCAACAACACACTCTTAAACAACCAGTGGGGCAAGGAAGAAATTACAGGAGAAATCAGTAAATATCTCGAGGCAAATGAAAATGAAAACACAACATATCAGACCTTATGGGACACAGCAAAGGCAGTGCTAAGAGGGAAATTTATTGCCCTAAATGCCTATATCAAAAAAGAAGAACGGGCAAAAATCGAGGAATTCACCATCCACTTTGAAGAACTAGAGAGAGCACAGCAAACTAACCCCAAAGCAAGCAAAAGGAAAGAAATAATGAAGATTAGAGCAGAAATAAATGAAGTTGAGAACATGAAAACAATTGAGAAAATCAATAAAACTAGAAGCTGGTTCTATGAGAATATCAATAAGATTGATGAACCCTTAGCGAGACTGACAAAAAGAAGAAGAGAGAGGATGCAAATAAATAAGATCAAAAATGGAAGAGGAGACATAACCACTGACCCCACAGAAATAAAGGAAGTAATGACAGGATACTATGAACAACTTTATGCTAATAAATACAACAATGTAGATGAAATGGACAACTTCCTAGATAGGCATGAACCACCTTTGACTTGAGAAGAAATAGACCACCTCAACAAAGTAATCACAAGTAAAGAAATTGAATCAGTCATTAAGAAGCTTCCCAAAAAGAAAAGTCCAGGACGAGATGCCTTCACATGTGAATTTTACCAAACATCCCAGAAAGAATTAGTACCAATCCTGCTCAAACTCTTCAAAAAAATTGAAGCGGAGGGGAAGCTACCTAATTCACTCTACGAAGCTAACATCACCCTCATACCAAAGCCAGACAAAGATATTACAAAAAAAGAAAACTACAGACCAATCTCTATAATGAATATAGAGGCAAAAATCCTCAACAAAATTCTAGCAAATCGAATCCACAACACATTGAAAGAATTATACATCATGACCAAATAGGTTGCATCCCAGGTATGCAAGGATGGTTCAACATAAGAAAATCAATTAATGTAATACACCATATCAACAAATCAAAGCAGAAAAACCACGTGATCTTCTCAATTGATGCAGAAAAGGCATTTGACAAAATTCAACATCCTTTCATGTTGAAAACACTTCAAAGGATAGGAATAGAGGGAAACTTCCTTAAAATGATTAAGGGAATATATGAAAAAACCACAGCTAATATCATCCTCAATGGGGAAAAACAGAAAACATTCTCCTTAAGATCAGTAACAAGACAAGGATGTCCACTATCACCACTGTTACTCAACATTGTGTTGGAAGTTCTAGCCAGAGCAATTAGACAAGAAAAAGAAATACAAGGCATCAAAATCGGAAAGAAAGAAGTAAAACTCTCACTGTTTGCAGATGATATGATACCATATGTCCAAAACCCTGAAAAATCCACAGCAAAACTACTAGAGCCAATAAACGAGGACAGCAAAGTGGCAGGATACAAGATCAACATTCAAAAATCTGTAGTGTTTCTATGCACTAGTAATGATCAATCTGAGGGGAAAATCAAGAAACGAATTCCATTTACAATTGCAACCAAAAGAATAAAATATTTAGGAATAAATTTAACTAAAGAGACAAAAGACCTATACAAAGAAAACTACAAGAAATTGTCAAAAGGAATTACAGAAGACCTGACTAGATGGAAGGGCATACCATGTTCATGGATTGGAAGACTAAATATAGTTAAGATGTCAATTCTACCTAACTTGATTTACAGATTCAATGCAATACCAATCAAAATCCCAACAACTTACTTTGGAGAAATAGAAAAACCAATAAACAAATTTATCCAGAAGTGCAGCATGCCCCGAATAGCTAAAAGTATTGTGAGGAAAAAAAAAATGAAGTTGGAGGTCTCACGCTGCCTGACTTTAAGGCATATTATGAACCTACAGTGGTCAAAACAGCATGGTACTGGCACAAAGATAGATATGTTGACCAATGGAATTGAATAGAGTGTTCAGATATAGACCCTATCATCTATGGACAATTGATCTTTGATAAGGCAGTCATTCCAACAAACCTGGGACAGAACAGTCTCCTCAATAAATGGTGCCTAGAGAACTGGATATCCATATGCAAAAGAATGAAAGAGGACCCATATCTCACACATATACAAAAGTTAACTCAAAATGGATCAAAGACCTAAACATTAGGTCTAAGACCATAAAACAGTTAGAAGAAAATGTAAGGAAATATCTTATAAATCTTATACTTGGAGGTGGTTTTATAAACCTTATACCCAAAGCAAGACCACTGAATAAATAAATAAATAATTGGGAACTCCTCAAAATTAAACACTTTTGTGCATCAAAGAACTTCATCAAGAAAGTAAAAAGACAGCCTACAAAATGGGAGACAATATTTGGAAACGACATATCAGATAAAGGTCAGTATCCAGAATTTATAAAGAGATTGTTCAACTCAACAACAAAAAGACAGCTGATCCAATTACAAAATGGTAAAGAGATTTGAATAGACACTTCTCAGAAGAGGAAATACAAATGGCCAAAAGGAACAGGAAGCGATGCTCAACTTCCCTGGCCATTAGAGAAATACAAATCAAAACCACAATGAGATATCATCTCACACCCACCAGAATGGCTGTTATCAACAAAACAGAAAATGACAAGTGCTGGAGAGGATGTGGAGAAAGAGGCACACTTATTCACTGTTGGTGGGAATGTCAAATGGTACAACTGCTGTGGAAGGCAGTTTGGATGTTCCTCAAAAAGCTGAATATAGAATTGCCATATGACCCAGCAATACCATTGCTAGGTATCTACTCAAAGGACATAAGGGCAAAGACACAAACAGACATTTGCACACCAATGTTTATAGCAGCATTATTTACAATTACCAAGAGATGGAAGCAGCCAAAATGTCCATCAACAGATGAGTGGCTAAACAAACTGTGGTATATACATTCAATGGGATACTATGCAGCTTTAAGACAGAATAAAGTTATGAAGTATGTAACAACATGGATGGACCTTGAGGACATTATGCTGAGTGACATTAGCCGAAAACAAAAGGACAAATACTGTATGGTCTCAGTGATATGAACTGACATTAGTGAATAAACTTGGAATATGTCGTTGGTATCAGAGATCATCAGGAGATAGAAATAGGGTAAGATATTGGGTAGTTGGAGCTGATGGGATGCAGATTGTACAACAGGACTGAATATAAAAACTCAGAAATGGACAGCACAATACTACCTAACTGTAATACAATTATGTTAAAACACTGAATGAAGCTGCATGGGAGAATGATAGAGGGAGGAGGGCTGGGGGCATAAATGAAATCAGAAAGAAGGATAGATGTTAAAGATTGAGATGGTATAATCTAGGAATGCCTAGAGTGTATTATAATAACAGTGACTAAATGTACAGATTTTTAAAATGTTTTTGCATGAGGAAGAACAAAGGAATGTCATTACTGCAGGGTGCTGAAAATAGATGGTAATTAATATTTGAAAATCTCACCTTATGTGTGAGACTAAAGCAAAAAATGTTTATTTAGTACAAAATTTATATTTTGACAAGTGCATTTCCTAATATAACTTATGTAGACAGTTTGATTGAACACCTTAAGTACTTGGAATCTCAGGTAGGACATGAGATTTTGTTGGTTTGTCCAGAGTGATGCCCTGATGAATCCCAGAGTGATTCAATCAGTGAATGGGAAAGTATTTGAAAAGTCCCCTTCAGGGAATGGGGAGAATGGGGAGAAATTCAACTTTGCCAAGTTGAATTCTTGTAATTCTCACAAGCAGTGTGGACAACCAAAGCTATAGGCTGAGCCCCCAGTCTTGGGGTTCATTCATATGAAATTTGACCCCACAAAGGATAGGTCAAGTCTACTTAAAATTTAGGCCTAAGAGTCACCCCCAAGACAGCCTCTTTTGTTGCTCATATGTGGCCTCTTTCTCCAGCCAACACAACAAGCAATCTCACCACCCTCCCCCTGTCTACATGGGACATAACTGCCAGGGGTGTGGACCTTCCTGGCAACGTGGGACAGAAATCCTAGAATGAGCTGAGACTCAGCATCAAGGGCTTGAGAAAACCTTCTCGACCAAAACGGAGAAGAGTGAAATGAGACAAAGTGTCAATGGCTGAAAGATTCCAAACAGAGTCAAGAGGTTAATCCTGGGGGTTATTCTTACGCATTAAGTAGATATCACCTTGTTATCCAAGATGTAATGGAGAGGCTGGAGGGAACTGCCTGAAAATGTAGAGCTGTGTTCCAGTAGCCATGTTTCTTGAGGATGATTGAATAATGATATTGCTGTCACAATGTGACTATGTGATTGTGAAAACCTTGTGTCTGATGCTCCTTTTATCTACCTGTCAACAGATGAGTAGAACATATGGAATAAAAATAAATAATAAGGGGAACAAATGTTAAAATAAATTTAATATGAAATGCTAATGAAAGGGAGGGGTAAGGGGGATGGTATGTATAATTTTTTTTCTATTTTCGTTTTATTTCTTTTTTCTGTTGTCTTTTTATTTCTTTTTCCGAATTGATGCAAATGTTCTAAGAAATGATGAATATGCAACTAAGTGATGATATTGTGAATTACTGATTATATATGTTGATGTTTTAGTTCATTTGTTAAATTTTTTTAATTAATAAATAAATTTTAAAAAAAAAGAATTGGTTCCCATCCCAAGACTGTATCAGGATAAAAACATGACTTTTCTAGTGTAAATAATAGGTCCAAACCAGCCCAGAGTCTTGGCCACTTTGAGCGGGGATCCTGTAGTACAGCAGTCTTCTGAGTTCTAGTAGATTGGTGAACAGAGCCAACCAGGGCACAGGCAAAGGTTGCAAGCCTGGCTCCCTCCGCTGCCCACCGCACCTCTTTTGTTGTCTGACCCACCCCTTCCACTACCCGCCCCACCCCTTCCACTGCCCACCGCTGCCCAAGGATATTTAAGCTCAGCCTGGTTTACAAAACTCACACTCTCTTCAGGGACAACAGCCTCAGCCATGGCTCATGTGAGCTCTCTGCCTGCACACAGAGCTCTCAGCCTCTTCCCACATGAAGTGGGTCAGAGGAGCATTGCACAGATCTCTTCAGGGAAGTGAATCTCGCATTTCTCCTTTGTTTATTCCCACAATCAGGTTTTGGACACCCCCACAGCCCCACACACTCACACACTTTACCGACCTCATTTGTGTAGAATGAAGAGAGGGGCAGGGGCCCAGTTTGCTGCAGAATTCCCAACCATGTCTGCATCTGAGGAGAGGTGGGTGGGGTCAGGCTTCCCCCATCAAATGTCCCCCAACCCTGACTCCCTAAATCCCTCAAGGTCTTCACCTTGCTTCCCCTTACCCTCCCCCAGCACCTCAACTTTCGCGGTGAGCTCTTCTCCAGAGACTCCAAGCTGTGGTCCCTTCTCCCCTGGGAGTTCTTCAGCTTCACCTCCATGGTCACCAACATCAACCTACATCCCGTTCTGCTCTGCACATCACGCCCAATGAAATGAGTTTCTACATTCTTCAGTCATATACCATACCTTCTTCCTTCCATCACCAAAGAATTCACCTACAGCCCCTAGAGTTTCCACCATCACCCCTACACACTTCAGCCATTCCCCAATTTCTCCAAGAATCACAGGGTAATGTACAGGAAGCCCCCAGCAACCCACCAGTTTCACGATGTTCCTTCCCCAGGTCTCCCATCTCATCCACTGCAATCTTCAGAGAAAACCCGATGTCTCCAAGCTGTTCTTATTCGAACATTCGACTTCTCCCAAAGTCACCCCATCATGCACAGGAAACGCACAGCCATTCCAAGACCTCAGCAGGTTCATGTCCCATGACTCTCATGACTTTTCTGAGAGCCTTAGGAGAGTCTCTGGTGTCCCCCAGCTGCTCTCCACCCACCCCCCGATATTTCAAAGAGTCACCTCATCATGCACAGGAAACCTCATGCACCTCACAGATTTTGCCAGGTTAGCGACCCATGACACCCAACATTTTCCTGTCAGCTTTCGGAGAATCGCCTGTGTCCCCCAGCTACTCTCAGCCATCCCCCAATTTCTGCAAGAGTTACACAAAAATGCAAATGAAGTCCCCAGCCACTCCAAGGCCACATCAGGTTCAAGTTCCATGACCCCCATAACTTTCCTGTGAAGCATTGGAGAATCTCCACCATCCCTCAGCTGCTCTCCAAACACCCCCCCAATATTTCCAAGAGTCACCACATCATGCCCCCAGCTACTCCCGGACCTCACCAGGTTCATGTCCCATGACTCCCATGACTTTCCTGAGAGCCTTAGCAGAGTCTCTGGTGTCTCCCAGATGCTCTCCGTCCACCCCATGATATTTGCAAGAGCTGCCTCTTCCTGCACTGGAAGCCCCTAGGAGCTCACAGATTTCACCAGGTTCCCATTCCATGGCATCCATGCCAGGCTTAAGAGAATCGATGGTGTCTCCCACCTACTCACCAGAAATCCCCCAATTTCTGCAAGAGTCACCTCATCATGCACAGGAAGTCCCCAGCAACTCCCTGGCCACACCAGATTCAGGTCCCATGACTCTCATGACATTCTTGCGAGCCTCAGGGGAGTTTCTGGTGCCCTGCAGCTGCTCTCCACCCACCCTCTAGGATTTCCAAGAGTCTCATCAGCATGCACTGGAAGCCCCAAGCAACTCACAGATTTCACCAGCATCCTTTCTTAGGACACCCATGACTTTCCTGTGAACCTTAGTAGAATCACCGCTGTCTCCCACCTACTCTCAAGCCATCCCCCAATTTCTCCAAGAGTCATTCTGTCAGACACAGGAAGCACTGAACACCTCACAGACCTCACCAGGTTCAAGTTCCATGACTCCCATGTCTCTGCTGCAACCTGTGGGAGAAGCTTCTGTCACCCCCAGCTGCTTTTCCACCATCCCCCAATTTCACCCAGAATCTCCCCATCATCCACAGGAATACCCCAGCAACTCAGAGACATCATCAGGTTCTCACCCCATAGCTCCCATGACATTCTTACAGGCTTTAGGAAAATCCCCAGTGCCCCCCAGGTGCTCTCCAAGCATCCCCCAATTTTCCCAAGAGTCACACCACGTCTCACAGGAAGCTCCCAGAAACTCAAAGATCTCACCTGGTTCGAGTGCGATGATACCTACAACTTTTGTGGGAGCTATAAGAGAATCCCTGCTGTCCCCCAGCTACTCTTCAGCTATCCCCTGACGTTGCCAAGAGTCTCTTCATCATGCACAGGTAACCCCTAGCAACGCACACACCTCGCCAAGTTCCCCTCCCATGACACCTATGACTTTCCTGCGAGCCTTAGAAGAATCCCCTTGTCCCCTAGCTACACTCCAACCATCCACCGATTTCCACAAGAGCCTCCTTGTCATGCACAGGTAGCCCCCAGCAACTCAAACATCTTACGAAAGTCCTGTCCTGTGATACCCATGACTTTCCTGCAAGCCTTAGAGCAATACCCAGTTTCCCCCAGCTACTCTCCAGACATTCCTCCATGTAGGCAACAGCACCCACATCACCAACAGGGAATTCCTGACTGCTCACAGACCTCCCTGTGTTCCCCTGCCCCATCTACCTTCTATGCAGCAGTGGCTCCTCCATATCCCCATGTATCTTCGAATGACTCGGATGTCCTTCTGGACACCGCACAGGCTCTCACAGCCATGCTTCCTTCTTCTCCTTCCACTTCAAGACTTGCCCTAGCCCTTTCCCAGCAGGATGCAGTGACTTGCCCAATTCGCCCTGTTCCTGGTCAAGGCCTCACCTCCACCAGCAGGCGAGGTGAGGCCTCCTGCCTGCCGCCCCCGCACCCATCCCTGCCCTTCTGCTTGCTTTTGTCACACAGTTGCCCGCGGGAGAGTCGCTTCGCATCCCTGACTGCACCATGCTGAGCACCGTCATCCCCCAGCTCACCAGGACGACCCCACAACTTGCCTACATCTCTGTGGGCAATACCGCAGGTGACAATGAGCCAGCATGTCCCAACACCTCTGTCTCTCCCCATGCGTTTACCGCACATGCACTGCTTAGTCATGGGGTCTCAAGAAATAATCTTTCTCTGGATTCAAGATGTGGACAAAGTTCATGGTGCTTAACTTCAACTCCTGAGAGAGACGTATAACACTGTTGATATAAAAATTTAGACTCTAGAACCAAACAAATTGCCCATTACTTGCCTAAACCTTTTGCATGAAACCATTATTTTCAAGTTTGGTTTCTGAGTGCAAAGTACATTTCTGTTCCCTTCTGTCCTCTGATAACTCTTCAGATGCTTTTGGGATTAGATCAAAAATTCTCTTTTTATTAGCATCCCAGGAAGTAAACAGCAATTAAATAACTTAAAGCTGCTAAACTTCAAATTTTATTTCATAGTCTCATTATTTTTCTTAAAGCTTATAATTCCAGTGTCACGGGCAGCTTCATGGGTCAACTTGGCCAGCTGGTGGTGCCCATTTGTCAGGTTAGGCATGTCCTGGCTTGTCTGTTGCTGTCAGGACATTTCATTGAATTCAATCATTTTCATGCTTTCTGCATCCACAGCTGATGGCACTTGTAATCAACAATAGGAGTGTATTCTGCAATGAGTGACATTTATTCTAGTCACTGGGAGGCTTTTAAGCAGGATTCAGAAAAAATCTTCTCATTTCCTGTTTCAGACAGTGAGGCTTTCCTCTGGAATTCATGCAGAGCTTTCATCAGACTTATTAGCCTCTGAAAATTAGGCTCCAAATGTTATTGTTGGAGTAGGAACTTTACGATGGAAATCAAAATTTCAATCATGAATGCTGTTGGCCATTGATGTGAGGTAACTAATTGTGCATTAATTGTGCCTTGGGAAAAGGAAATGTTCAGATATTTTGGGATTATGAGACACCAGTTGAGAAGTGACATTAATTCCAGGGGACCCAAAACATCACTCGGTTCCACCAGTCACAGTGGGGGCTTATGGAGGTCAGGTGACAAATGAAATTTTAGCTCAGGTCTATCTCACAGAAAGTCCATGGGGCCCAGAACTATTCTGCAATTATTTCCCCAGTTGTAGAAGGCATAATTGGAATACATGTTCTGAGCAACTGGCACAATGCCCAAATTGGCCCTCAAACTCATGCAGTGATGGCTATGATGGTGGGAAAGGCCAAGTGGAAGCCACTAGGACTTCCCCTAACTAGCAAAGTAGGAAACCAGAAGCAATAGTGGATTTCTGGAGTAATAGCAGAGATTACTGCTACTCTTAGGGACTTGAAGGATGCCGGGGTGGTAATTTGTACCCCATCCCCACTTAACTCTCCTATATTTCACTGGTGCAGAAAACAGCTGAAACTTGGAGTAAGATGGTGGATTATCATAAACTCAATCAGGTAGTAACTCCAGTTGCAGCTAGTGTACCAGATGTGGTATCATTGCCTTCAGAAACCTATACATGCCTTTGTACCTGCTATGCAACTATTGATCTGGCAAATGCTTTTCTCTCAGTAGCTGTGAGTAAAGACCAAAGAAACAGTTTGCTTTCAGCTGGCAAGGCCAGCAATATGCTGTCACTGTCCCACCTCAGGTGTATATCAACTCTTCAGCCTTATGTCATAATCATCTCGACAGGGAACATGATCATATCTCCTTCCCACAAAACATCTCACTGAGCCATTATATTATTGATATCATGTTGATTGGACCTAGTGAGCAAGAAGTAGCAACTACTCTAGACTTACTAGTAAGGCATTTGCATGTCAGGTGATGGGAGATCAATCCAAAAAAGATACAGCAGCCTTCCACCTCAGTGAAAATTGTAAGTGTCCAGTGGTATAGGTCATGTCAAGATATCCCTTCTAAGGTGAAAGATAAGTTGCTGCATCTGGCCCCCCTTTTTTAACCAAAAAAAGAAGCACAATGCCTAGTTGGCCTCTTTGAGTATTGGTGACAACATATTCCTCATTTGGTTGTATTATTCTGGCCCATTTATCGAATAAGCAGCAAAGCTGGTAATTTTGAGTGGGGACCTGAACAAGAGGTGGCTACGTGACAGGTCTAGGCTGCTGTACAAGCTGTTCTCCCACTGGGACCATATGACCCAGTAGATCCGTGGGGTAGGAAGGGTCAGTGGCAAATTGAGATGCAGTTTGGAGCCTTTGGCATGTCCCCTTAGGTGAAACACAATGCAGCCTCTCATGATGTTGGAGCAAAGCCTTACTATCTGCTGCAGATAACTATGCTGTTTTTGAGAAACAGCTTTTACCATGATACTGGGCCTTAGTAGAGACTAAATGCGAAACCTTGGGCAATCACATTACTATGAGATCAAAGTTGCCTATCATGAAATGAATGTTGTCCGACCCACCAAGCCATAAAGCTGGGCATGTGCAGATATTCAGCAACACTACATCAGAATATGGAAATGGTATATATGAGACAGGGCCAGAGCAGGTCCTGAAGACACAAGTAAGTTACATGAGGAAGTGGCCCAAATGCCATGGTCTCCACTCCAGCTACATTGCCTTATCTTTCCCATACCAGAGCTATGGCCTTTTGGGGGAGTTTCTTACACTGAATTGACTGAGAAAGAGAAAACTTGGGCCTGGGTTACAAAGGGTTCAGCACGGTATGGAGGTACCACCCAAACGTGGACAGCTGCAGCACTACAACTCCTTTCTGAAGGATAGTGTTGAGGAGAAATCCTCCCAGTGGACAGAACTTCCAGCAGTGCACCTGGTTGTTCATTTTGCTTGGAAGGAGAACTGGCCAGAGGTGCATTGTATACTGACTCATGGGCTGTTGCTAATGGTTTGGCTGGATGGTCAGGGACTTGGAAAGACCATAATTGGAAAATTGGTGACAAAGAGGTGTGGGGAAGAGATATGTGGTTAGACCTTCCTGAATGGGTTGAAGCATGAAGATATTTATGTCCCAGGTGGATGCGCACCAGAGGATGACTTCAGCAGAGGAAGGTTTTAATCATCAAGTGGATAAGATGACCTGTTCTGTGGATACCAGTCAGCCTCTTTCCTCAGTAACTCCTGTCATTGCCCAATGGGTTCATGAACAAACTGGCCATGGTGGTAGGGATGGAGGTTATGCATACGCTCAGCAACATGGACTTCCACTCACCAAAGCTGACCTGGCTGCAGCCATTACTGAGTGCCCAATCTGCCAGCAGCAGAGACTCACACTTAGCCTCTGATAAGGCACCATTCCCCCAGGTGTCTGGCAGGCTTCACAGTGACAGATTGATTATGTTGGACGACTCCCTTCACGGAGGGGCAGTGATTTGTTCTAACTGGAATAGACACATACCCTGGATGTGGGTTTGCTTTCCCTGCACGCAATGCTTCTGCAAAAACTACCATCCGTGGGCTTACAGAATGCCT
>PVIY010045763.1:0-18883 GCA_004026745.1 Myrmecophaga tridactyla | reverse complement strand
GGGTGCCGGTGATGAGCGGGGTTTACGTGCATTAGGTTTAAGGGGAGTCGGGATTCGTGGGGCAGAGAGAACACGGGTGAGGCTAGCTTGGCTTACTTCCTAATGCCCTTGACCATGTCCTTGCATTCCTGAGGGCTCCGGGCCTCCATTTGGGAATGGATGTGATAGGGTATTTTCACAAACGGGCTGGTTTCAGGTCCTCTGTGTCTCAGTTCTTCTGCTTTTTCAACCAAGGTCTCCCTATGTAGTGTAGAAGACCCTCCTGGGTCACTTTCACCCTGGAATCACTCTCCTGGTCTTTTTTCTGTTCCTTCGCTAGCTATTCTTTGCAGTAGAGGTGAACCCCGCCTATGCTATTCTGCCATCTTCCCAGAACTCTCAATTTATTTTTGAATAAGTTTGGTGGGGTATATTATCTTAGACCTCTAGAGAGTCAGTCTTTCAGGCCAAACAGATAATATCTATGTATAGGTCAATTGAGGAAAGAGAAAGATGAATCATGCCTTCATAAACTACTTCCTGTATTACAGAACACATACAGTTTTACTTAATTTTTGTCACCCCTTTATCTCTTGAATCTCCCCAGTTTTTCCCTTTGATTTTATGTTATTTCCATCACACATGACTCTGAAAAATAAGGTTGATAGAAAGTTCAAACTCACCAGTGAACTATCTAGAATGCTGCACATGCCATAAAAATCAATCTCAGGCTTGTAAATCTATGGCATTCATGCTTTAAGAGGAGCTGATTTTTGGATTGCCACTTCCCCTACCATGCATCAAAATCAAGACGCTTAAGGCTACAAAGTAAGGACAATCATCTGTAAAAATAAATAACAGGTTTGTTTTTTACTGGTTATTCAATCAATAGTCTATTTTCTGGTGAGCTCAAAGGATGATCTAAATCAATCTCTTTGCTAAATCATTTCAAAGATCTTTCATCTTAATTGCTAGTTCATTGCATCTGCCAGCATTTCATTCTAGGTGAGTTATTCAAAGGCATTGTTATACTGATCAGCTTCTACTTGTCAGATTCTTGAATGATAGAAATCTTTTGAATACCTACCCCAAGAAGATATCGGTATGAAAATCCAAACTTTAAAAGGCCTCTTTGACTAGAAAATGCAGTCATATATTATCTATGTATCCAATTTTCTCAGCATATTCACAATAATTTTACTTTTAAAAACCAATGGAGTTAGAACATTGGAACACATTTACTCCCTGGGCCTTCCATTAAAGTTTAAATGACAGTGTTAGAAGTATGGATTCAGTTAGGTGGCACTCAATAAAAATAGTACAAAGTTTTTCATGAAAATTATATTTTAAAAAAGAAACTCGATTACTCAAGCAATTATATGAGTTAATGTCTCTGAAAATGAAATACAAGTATGTAGGATTTTTTTTTTATGTTTAAGTGGTTTTTTGCTTTAAGAATTTGACACACAGTCGTCTGCAGTTACCTCTGGTTCAGTAAGCAGAAGCTAGTCCTGAGATTTCTTTTGCATAGTTCCTCAAGAAGAAAGTTCACTGAATAGCTGGAATGGAGAAGCACAGACAGAGAGCTTTGTAAAGAGAATGTGTTTATTCAGACTTTTTCTGGAGGCAAGGAATGGGGCAGAACTGTTCCTCTAATTGACAAAAATAATTTAAGGATAGGAATATGACGACAAATTATTTGGTATTTAAACTAATTGGTTGGAGTTCTCCCTAATGTGATAAGCAGTTAAACATTTTGTTTGTGTCCTAGTGATTTCTCTTCTCAAGATTGTATACAGAACAGGTTGTAAGTGTTGTTCTCATTCCCGGCCAAAGAAATTTGGATGTGTACCTCTGGGGTGGATGGTGCAATTCCCAGTTTCTTCAAAGGTGTTTCCTTTCATTTGTCCCATTAAGTAATAAAATTAAAATAGTCTAACTTTGACCTAAGCTCACCTATTCTGCAGCCACTCTGGTGTGTGGGATTTGCAATATCAGGTACTTTTGCTCCCATATTTTTGACAACTTTCTTAAACATTTTCCTCCATGGATTACTGATATGCTCAAATTTCTCCTATCAGAAAACAAAATAAAATTATATGAACTCATTCTGTCCCTTAATAAACATCACTAACTAACTGCTGACCTATCTCTTTTTTTTCCTTTCAGTGCAGAGTTTCTCAAAATGAAATCAATACCAAGATTTCTCAGAAGATTGTAACTCCTACATATGTTTTATGGAAAAAAAGATAAGATCAAATAATTTGGAAAATCTTGATTTAAATAAAGAAAAATACAGTTTTTTATGGCAAGATTTTTCATAACGTTAGTATGTTGGCTTCTCACTTGGTTCATTCTCTCATCCATCACATGGTTATTATTGTATATTCCTCATAGGTTTTTCTTTCCCCAATCTTAGCACTCAAGAGGATTCTTGGAATTTCTAATGAAAACAGAAATCTGGCCGGGTATCTGCCCTGCTAAAATTCTTCAGTAATCTCCATTATATAGAGGATAGTCTGAAGTTCTTATTAATACAAGTGCTTCAGATACAACAATATTTCAGTTTTCATATATTCATACATTTTTCACTTCTCAGTCAAGAATTAAATTCCAATCCCCCCCCCAGTTAAATTTGATAGACTTTGGGGTTACTTTGATGAAGAGAATTTAATATGAATAATGCTGCTTGATTTCTGAGGTTAAGTTAGAAAAAATAATACAGATTCCTGGTGACTCTCTCTTGAGAGGCTCATCCTTGGCAGAGGCACACACAGGTGTTGTGGCAGACAGATTGAGTTAATGATGTCTCAATTGTCAGCAAACGAAGGTAGTGTCATGTGTGAGTGCGTTTGAGTGAATGGATTCTCAGATGATTCCAGCCCCAAGATATTCAGACACCAAGACTTTGTGTTCCAGGACTGTCCTCAGACAGTTTGGAACAGAGAAAACTAAGTCTCTTGTGTTTTGGGTAAATTTCTTATACCTAAAACACATGAGTATAGCAAATGATTTTGAGGTAATTTGTTATGGAATATTAGAAAACTAAAACAAGTCTCTTCATGATTGACTTTCTGTCCAGCTCTGTGTCTCATAATTTATTTCCTTCTGAGTTTTTACACCATCTCCCAGTAGTCATTTATATGGCTTCACATCTCCCTGAAACACAAGGAAGGTTCAATATAAAGCCAATCTATTAATTAGGTGAGAAGACATTCTTTATCTCTAGGAATGCTTTTTGCTTAAAGTTGCTTTTATATTTTAGTTAATATCAATATAACCTACCAAACATATGAAACCAGAAGGAAAGATAGATGATAAAAACTGAGCTGGTCTAATCTAGGAATGCTTAGAGTGCACAATGATAGTAATTAAATGTACAGATTAAAAAATATTTTTGCATGAAGGAGAACAAAGGAATGTCAATATTGCACAGTGTTGAAAATAAATGGTGATTCACATTTTAAAACTTCAACTTATACGTGAGATTAAAGCAAAAAATGTTTATTTGAAACACAATTTATATTTTGACTAGTGCATTTCCTAATATAACTTATATGGACAGGTTAATTGAATATTGAAAGTGCATGGAACCTTGAATAGGGCATGAGATTTTGTAGATTTGTTCAGTGTGAAGCCCCAATAAATCCCAGAGTGAATTGAACAGTGAATAAAGAAGTATTTTTAAAGTCCCCTTGGGGGAATGGCAAAAAAGGGGGAAAATTCAACTTCTCCATTTGGAGAATTCCTGATATTCTTGCAAGCAGTGGGGACAACCAAGTCAATAAGCCAAGCCCTCAATCTTGGGGTTTGTTCATATGAAACTTATCCCCACAAAGGGTAAGCTAAGCCTACTTAAAATTAGGCCTAAGTGTCACCCCCAGAGAACCACTTTTGCTGCTCAGATGTGGCCTATCTCACTCTCAACCATCACCAGAAGCAAACTCACCACCCTCCCCCTTCTTTGTGTGGAACATGACTCCCAGGGGTGTGGACCTTCCTGGCAACATGGGACAGAAATCCTAGAATGAGCTGGGACTCAGCATCCAGGGATTGAGAAAGCCTTCTTGGCTGAAAGGGGGAAGAGAGAAATGAGACAAAATAAAGTGTCAGTGGCTGAGAGATTTCAAACAGAGTCGAGAGGTTATCTGGAGGTTATTCTTACGCATTGTATAGATATCACCTTTTTAGTTTAGATATATGAGAGAGGCTAGAAGGAAGTCCCTGAAACTGTAGAGCTGTGTTCCAGTAGCCATGTTTCTTGAAGATGATTGTATGATGATATAGCTTTTGCAATATGACTGTGTGATTTTGAAAACCTTGTGTTTAATGCTTCTTTTATCTATGGTATGGACAGATTAGTAAAAAATTTGGATTAAAAGTAAATAATAAGGGGAGCAGATATTAAAATACATTGAGTAGTTTAAAATACTAGTGATTAATGAAAGGGAGTGGTAAGGGGTATAGAAAAAATAGGGGAACAAAGGTTAAAGTATTTGGGGTAGATGGAAATACTAGTGGTCATTGAGAGGGAGGGGGTAAAGGGAATGATATGTATGGGTTTTTTCTTTTTATTTCTTTTTCTGGAGTGATGCAAATGTTCTAAGAAATGATCATGGTGATGAATATACTACTATATGATGATATTGTGAGCCATTGATCATATACCAAGTGTTCATATGTTAAAAATGTTCATGTTTGTATGTTGTTTTGTTTCGTCAATAAATATATATATATATATCCTACCAGATTTTATCAGTTAGCTCTTGCATCGTCATCCCTTTATTTTCATATTTTGTGCATAATTTTTAATGTATTTTGTACATAGCATATACTTAGACATTTTATAGTCCAGTCTACAAAATTTCCTTTAATTATGGCATTGACTCCATAAATCAATTGTCCATATATGTGTTGGTCTGATCCTGGGATCCAACATATTCTATTTAGCTCCCTTTTTATCCTTGGGCCATGTTCTAGTTTGCTAGCTGCTGGAATGCAATACACCAGAGACGGATTGGCTTTTAACAAAAGGGGATTTATTTCATTAGTCCTTCAGAGAAAAGGCAGCTAACTTTCATCTGAGGTTCTTTCTTACGTGGGAAGGCTCAGGTAATCTCTGCTGGCCTTCTCTCCAGGCCTCTGGGCTCCAACAACTTTCCCCGGGGTGATTCCTTTCTGCATCTCCAAAGGCCTGGGCTGAGCTGCTAGTGCCGAGATGAGGAATACTGAGCTGCCTGTGCTGTGCTATGTTGAGCTCTCTCATTTAAGCACCAGCCAATTAAGTCAAACATCATTCACTGCAGCAGGCATGCCTCCTAGCCGACTGCAGATGTAATGAGCAACAGATGAGGTCCATGTACCATTGGCTCATGTCCGCAGCAACAGAACTAGATGCCTTCACCTGGCCAAGTTGACAACTGAATACCACAGGCCATTTCTAATCCATTTAATTAGTGTAATTTTGTAAAATGTCTTGAAATCATGTGAGCGACATATATATCTTCACTACTTTGTGGACTCTATACTTCATTTCCATATAAACTTTCTATAAAGCTTATAAAGTTAAAAAGACACAGACCAGGAAAAAAAAAAGACACAGGCATACACACACATACCAAACAAACCCTTGACATTTTTTTATTTGGATTTTTTTGTCATGTAATCAGGTTTTGAGGTGTCCAATTAGGAAATTTTACCAAAATGAAAGTTGTGATTTATTCACTTGCTTCATGATTGCTACCAAGAGGCAAAAGTGGAAACAGCTCCCTAATGTTCAATTATTTCCCATGGGGTGGCAAGGGCCAGGTGGATGCAGTGCAGATGGAAAGAATTGTACCACTGCCACAAGGAGCCTGAACAAAACATTCCTTCCATTTAATGAACCCCTGGGCCATAGGAGAAGGAGTGGGAAGAGCTAGGAGTGAAAAGGTGTTGAGTCAAAGTAGCCCAAAGTGCCTCAGGCAGGACCCCTGAACACAGGAAGGCCTCTGAGTAATTTACCTGGGCTAAGAATGAAGTACGTGTAGGACATGACTGACTTGGATGGATGTGGTTCCTTCATTGCAACTCCTTCTGGAAACCTGTAGTGTACTAAGTGGGTGCAGAGACTGATTGTGGGAGGGCAGCTTCCCCCTACAAGGGGGGAAGGCAAAGTCTTGTAATTGCCTGTGGCTCAGTGTGAATGATCAAAAATAGCATTTTTGCATAGAACTGGACACATCAGGCCGATCCCAAAAGCAGACTCATAACTACTCCCTCTCTCATCCAAGATGCTCCTAAACTTTTTACATAGTATTTTAGTTTTGTTGTTTTTCAACTTTGTATAAATTATGGCATATAATAAGTACACTTTTGTTTCTAGTTTCTTTTGCTCAACAATTTGTTTATGAAATTTATTCATACTGTTGCCTTAAATTTTGTTTATTTTTATTGTGGCATTATGATAAAATTAAGTATTTAACAATTTTTTTACACATTCTGTTTAAGGACTTTTTAATATCATAATATTTCCTTTGTTTCTATTGGTGTACGTGTTCATGCATGCCTGTCGGGTGTGTACCTAGGAGTAGAATTGCTTTCTCATAGGGTCCATGCTTTTTCTGTTTTCATGGATAATAGCTGTTTTCCAACAGAATCTACGATTTACTCCACAACAACAATGTGTAACAATGCTTTTGCTCCACATTCTCAACAACTCTTGGTTTTGCCTTTGCATATACAACAACTTTATAATGATTTCTTTATTCTTGATTCCTAGCTTTATTGAGCTTTGTCTAAATAATATTATTCTATGATTTCAATCATTTGAACTTTGTTGAAGATTGTTAAATGGCCAAGTATATATTCAACTTTACAAATATTCCATAAGTGCATTAAAAGGATGCACATTTTGCAGCTGTTAAATAAATTGTTTTGTGTATAAATGCATGCACACATGCATATGCATTAATTATATTTGATAGTTAATAAGAAAGATATGCAAAATCTTACCAAATGATGGTTGATTTGACTGTTTCTCCTTTCAGTTTAGTAAATTTCTGCTTAATATCTTATGAGGGTTTTTATAGGTACACCCATATTTAAAATGTTTATACCTCACTGATGAATGAAATCTTTTGTGATCAGGGAGTGTTCCCCCTTAATTTTCTCAGTCTTTTAATTTATTTTAATTAAAAAAATTTTGTCCAATGAATCCTGAAGGATACCAGCAGTCAATGATGAACTTAATCTAATTCTGAGAGTGAGATAATTTGAAGCTAGGCTGCAGTCTCTGCAAATACTATATCATGTTTGGTTCACTCTTTCTCTTAAAATTCATCTCTTTGAGTCCCCACCCAAAGCATGGGGGTTTAATGGGGAAAATACACTGCCATGTTTTGCTGTCCATCTTTTGTGTCCTAGGGCTGAAAGGCTTCGCCTAACTTCACAGCCTATTAATCACTTCTGTGAGGGAGGTGAGGTGTTGACAGGTGAGGGGATAGGCAAATGCCCTAATGGAAAAGTAGCACTTAATGTTATTTTTGCCTGCCCAACTTCCCTCTTTTCTTGATTTTGGGTTTGTGATTTTTCACTGACATGTTACATTTCCAATTAATTCAAACAAATAATTATTATATTCTTTCTAGTTGTCCTAAGTAGGCAACATTGCCTAGTCTGTCATCAGAAGCAGAAATTTCACTTATTAATTTATGCTCAGTAATATTTTAGATATTCAACATATTTAGTTTTCTTTGCTTTCACATCTTAAATTTCAGACTTTGAACCCAGAAATATTTTACATTTCTCGGAAACATCCCTCAGAATTTCCTTAATGTCTGTTGATTTGTAGCAAAATTGTAGCTTTTGTTAGCATATAAATGCTTTTATTTCACTCTCAACTTTCAAATATACTAATATTGTTGATACAATACTGATTTGTGGGTTACTGTTTCTTGTTTTATCGAATATACACTCACTTTTACCTGGCTTCCACTTTTTTTTTGTATGGTGGGGTCACATTTCATTATTTTTCCATGTGACTATCCCATTATTGCAGCATTATTTGTTGAATTTGGGGGTGGGTGGGGGATGGATGTGCACAGGCCGGGAATCGAACCCGGGTCTCCCGCATGACAGGCAAGAATTCTACCACTTGAACTATACTTGTACCCCCTCTGGCTTCTACTTTTGTGCATGAAAATTAGAGCCTCATTGTCATTTCTTTCATAATTTTTCTTTTTTCTCTGTGTGCTTTTAAGATCTTTTCATTGGAAAGGTCTGCTGAAGCTACACAGTGGTTTATCTATTGTGGACTTATTTTACCTTCCTTTGGATGCCCCAGGATTCTTGATTCAGAGGATTACTATCTTCATAAGTACTGGAAAATTCTCATTTTTATATCTTGAAATATTGTATTTACTGTTATCTTTTCTCTCCTCTTTCTCTTTAACTAAATTTGGACCCCCATGAAACCTCAGTATCCACAATTTTTCTAAATGTCTATTTTATATTTTCTGTGTTTTTGTTTTTCTATATTTGTTCTATATAGATTTTTTAGCTGTATTATCCAGCTCACTAATTTTTTGTTTTATTTACCTTTACATCATATATTTCTATGGCTTCATTTTTTTAATTTTAGGAATGATATTTTCAATTATATTTAATTTTAAATCTAAAAGTTTATTTTCATCTTTTCCAAATCTCTTTGGTTATTTTAATAGTCATCTACTCTTTATTCATATTTAAAATCACTTAGTCAAGTATCCTTAAGAAAACAATGTTTATGAATTCAATCTAACAATGCATGAAAGATGTGAATTATGGCTATAAATTCTTATGGATGATTTCCTCCTCCATTCAATGCCAAGGTGGTACAAAGACACTTTTCCTTGTTTTTCCTTAGGTGGACAGTTTGTTTCTAGTTTATCCTTTACTTCTCTGTGTTGTTCCATAAGGTCCTCATTTTCTTATGTGGATTAGATAGTTTCCTATTAGTTCTCACCTTAAATAATTTTTTCAAGATTTTATTTGTAGTCAATAAGAAGGTTCCCTACTTCTATTCTTCTTTCAGACCAGATTCACACAAAACTAATTCTACAAAGCATCCTTTGGCATTTTAATAACCAAGGTAAAATTGATTATTTTCTTCTTTGTGTCCCCACTGAACTCAGTGCATATGCAAAAGCTGAATCTATGGTATCTATAAAACTTACTTTGAATCTATCTAATTCCCCTAATGGTCCAAAAACTTGAATCAAGACTATGTTTAATTTGCTGGTTTATATCGAATAAACTTAGTACTACTTTTTGCCCACAGAAGCACTCAATAAGTGCTTGTTTGGCTATAGTTTGCAAAATTGGATTCAGAAATACCTACCATTTCTCATTTACAAGGATTATTCTATTAAACTTCTTGTGAGCTTCTTTCTTTCTTTTTAATGCACCTAATATTATTCTCGTAATAATTTAAAAATGGTTTCTATAGTTTGATTAGAGACATGATCTAGATTCTATAGCACTAGACTAATTAATTAAACCAAAGATAATTTCTCAAATCTCTACTATGCATCATCCTCTATGCTGGGTGCTAGCATTACAGATGTAACCATTATAAATCAGGTCTCAAGCATGTGAATAGAAACCAAGATTATTCACTATTCTTTCCTTTTCTGTATTCAACTTTCCCCTGATCCTTAGACAAAATGTAGGGTAAGTCCTGTTATTCATATGGTCATGCTCAAATGATAAAAATTCTTCCTGTCACATCTAATGACAAGTATAATCGCATTTCAAGAGCAGTCAAATCTATGAATTTTATTTGAATGTAACGCTTTCTTCCTAACCTACTTTTGTCAACAGCAGGAAAGGAGGTCATTCCTTTTTATTTCCTCAACCAAGCCTTTTGCCTGGGGCTTCCTGTGACACCTGCCAGGATAAGAGAGGATTTGTAAACCAGGAAAGTTCTTATTAGATTGATACTGTTTTGAGCTAACATTGGGGTCATCTAGTGTGACAGATATTAAATGATACCCTTTCTCTCTCAGAGTGTATTGTGGGCTCATTGAATACATCCTGAAATTGCTGGTCATCACTCCCTTAGTGTACTCTGCAGTAGGTAAAAAACTCTAGTGTATAATTGGCCACTTGTGATTCCCCCTATGGCTCATTTTTATGGCAACTGGACTCTGATACCATCAGAGGGCCTCTGTGGGGATGTAGCCTAGGAAGTCTTCTAGGTCAAAATATTTTAAGACAGTTGCAAGTTGCAGATTAGTTCTCTTTTTTTCTTTCATGGCTATATCTGGTTTTTGGGAGGCATACTTTCAAATCACCATCCGTAGGAGTGTTGTTACTTGGCTGACCATAGTTCTCTGTCAAGTAACCACATGCAGTTTCAATCAAACTCTCGTCCTTGATATTTCCCATGCATGTTTCAGTTTATCATAGTCCACAAAGGCCAGGAGACATATCAAACTTTCCAAATGGCCTCTTTGAAGCCTCTTGTTCTAGTTTGCTAGCTGCCGGAATGCAATATACCAGAAGTGGAATGACTTTTAAAAAAGGGGAATTTAATAAGTTGCTAGTATACAGTTCTAAGGCCAAGAAAATGTCCCAATTAAAACAAATCGATTGAAATATCCAACCTAAGGCATCCAGAGAAAGATACCTTGATTTAAGAAGGCCAATGAAGTTCAGGGTTTCTCTCTCAAATGAGAAGGTAGATGGCAAACACAGTCAGGGCTTCTCTCTCAGCTGGAAGGGCACATGGTGAACATGGTATCATCTGCTGGCTTTCTTTCCTGGCTTCCTGTTTCATGAAGCTCCTTAGGAGGTGTTTTCCTTCTTCAGCTCCAAAGTGCTGGCTGATGGACTCCCTGCTTCATGGTGCTGCAGCATTCTTTGCTCTCTCCGAATGTCCCTCATTCTCCAAAATGTTTCCTCTTTTATAGGACTCCAGAAACTTCTCAAGACCCACCCAAATGGATGGAGACATGTTGTCACCTAATCCAGTTTAACAACCACTCCTGATTAAATCACATCTCCAGGGAGATGATCTGATAACAGTTTCAAACATACAGTATTGAATAGGGATTATTCTGCCTTTACAAAATGGGATTTTGATTAAAACATGGCTTTTCTAGGGGACATACATCCTTTCAAACCAGCACACTACTCTTGCCAGGTTTAAAGTGAATAAAAGAAACCTTTCCTCTTTCCCCATTTTGAATGCAGGCTATTTTTCAAGGCAACATTTTCTGCAAAGAAAAATTCCCAATTTCCAAACTCTTTGATGATTTGTTAGTTTCACTTGTATAGCCAGAAGATGGGTCACAGTCTTCTGGCTATAAAAACAAACCAGTTTTTATATACTTCCTGTACAAATTTAATGTTGGTTGCTACAACAGTCTTTGGAATAAAGAGCTGTTTGGCTCCTATAATCTTAGGATCTCAGGTAAAACTGAGAAAGAATATTATTTTTCATGAAATGATAAATAAGAACTTGTTATATTAGAGTTCACATTCTAAGAGAAAAAAGTGGGTATATAAATCATAGCTAATGACACAATGCTTTAATGGACACATATACTACATAGTCTCAGAGCCCAGAAGAATTGGAAAATAACTGTGTCTGGTTATGTAAGGTAACTTTTAAAAAAACAGGTAGCATTTGAAGAGTACCTGAATGATCAGTAGAAGTTTTTCAGGACTAGAAGAACAGAAGATTATCCAAGCAAAGATAATTATATGTGAAATGCAAAAAGCAGTGAGAGAACACTAAAATAAAAAAAATAATAAGACTTTTAGTGCAACCAGTGACTAGAATGTAAGATGCAGTGATAGGAAGAAATGGGGGATAGAAAAGATGCCGGTTAAAGACTCTAGGGCAAGATGTAAAAGGCTTTATTTAATGTTTTTTGAGAAATGGAGGGTTACTAAGGATTTCCAATCAGGAAGGTAATATAATGAGGTTAGGATAAAAGTATAGAAAAAATCTCTTTAACTGTATTGTTTGGAAAACTGGTGCAATGTGTGAATGGGAAAGTGGAGATCCTTGAGGAAGCTCTACAAAAAAATAGGTTCTGTAGCAAAATATGATTGGGATGCCCTCTATTCAATTTATTATGCACACTACCGTATCAAATATTCAGTAAATTTCTGAGATAAAAGAGTATTTTTAAATTGAACTAATCTAGCATCAATCAAATGTATTTATCCATATAATAGTAACTGTTAATGTCTTTCAGAGATATTGAATCATGAAAAAGAAGCCTTTCGAAAGCCTAGTGTTGATGACATTTATGAGAGTATAGAGGCTGTTTGGAAAGTGATTAATATTGTTCAGAAAAAAGATATGGAGATTCTTACCCAAGGCAGTTACAGTTGGTATGTTGAATATTTGTTCTCCGACTGGACATGGATGAACAGTGAAAAGAAAGAACGAAGCTTCAACTAGAAGACCTCAACTTTTAATTGTCTGTGAATGGTAATTCTATAGCCCAAATTTTAAAAATGTAAAGACATTCACAGACATAAAGCAAGCATATTAAACTGATATTTGAATTTGAATTTTTAATTAAAAATATTAGTTTGGTCATCTTCTCTGAAACATACATTATGCATTGCATTGAGTCTGCCAAATGCTATTTTTTGCTGGCATGAGGATCCCAATTACTAATCCAATTGCTTAATCTTTGGGAATTCAACACCCATAGCGTCGATCCATCCCAAACTTGTAGCAGAGATCTGACTCAAATCTTGAAGAAATATCTCTGAATAACAATTAAAAATTCCTAAAAAAGGAAATAACCACTGTTATGGAATAAGATCCTTGCTTTGATAACAAATGATACTCTATAAATGTTTTTAATTACAGTTTATCTTTTCTTACTAACAGCATCTGAAATTTAGAAGAGGCACTTGTAACCTAGACATTTTGTTTTTTTTAATCTATGTTTCCAGCTTGAGAATAAAACTTCGAATTTTTTTGTTGAAAAATTAGCTAATTTAAATTGGTCTTTGACCTGGTAACTACTCAAGTGATATAAACTCAAACCAAAATCTACATGAGACCAGGAATATCCTTATGAATGGTCAACACCCTTTTAAAAAAAAATTCTCCTTAATTCAGGCTGATACAGATATATATTATTGTTTTATTTTTTCACATTGACTGTAGAAAGACATTTTAAATCTACTTTCTTAAAGTTACAGCTTATTGATGGTTTTATTTTATGCAGGAGTCTTATTCCCAAAAACTGCTTTGCACATGAACAAGGCTATTATTCGCCTCTTGGCCCTCATGCAGGCATTAAAAACTAAGATTTGAGCTACTCAACAAAGAAAATGCCCTTAGGATATCCATGATTTCAGCTCTCACTTAGTACTGTAGTTTCCAGCTTCTTTTCTCATTTTCAGCTTCTGGGGAATTCCCTCAACATTTTGCAAGGTCAGCCATGAATTTAGAAATAGCACTTTTGTATTTTATGACAGGATATCATTTTTTTTCAAGATGTATAGTCAGCACTGTTTCTAGAAATAGAAGAAAGACAGCATGAGAAAGAAGCAAGAGTGTCATTACAAACTATATTAGAAATGGAAAAAAATGGACATAAACAAAGATATAAAGATTAAGTAATTAAGAGTATGCTAGACAACTTTATGCTTGGCTCAAAAATTAGAGAAATTATTTTCTGGTATAAATACAACAGCAAATAAGCAATAAGTCAACAGAAAAATTGAGTAGTGCCAGTCACTAAATAAACAATTAGTACGTTAGTAGGTTAAAATAACACCTTGCCATCCAAACCCATCAAAATTATTCCAGATAAAGATATTTTAAAATATTTTTTATAAAGTAACAGTTAATCAATTTTATGAGGATAGAGTAAACTTGTTATCACACCAGAAAATATAAGAATATGTAGAATCTCCAGGCTACCCTATATATTTGCATAGATGCAAAAGACCTAAATAAAACATTAACCTTTCTTGAGATATATAAAGCATACACCATAAAACATTTAGATTTAATTTAGGAATCCAAGGATAATTTAATCTTAGAAAACATAACTAGCATATTAACAAATTAAAAGGGAAAAGGCATATAATTATCATTATATGAAATATAGCATTCCTTCATGATAAAATCTCTGAGAAAACCAAGAATAGAATAGAATAGAATTTCCCCGAAAAAAGGGGTGTCCATAATTAATTTATAATTAGCATCATATATAAGAATACTATATGTCAGAGATAATCTTTTTAAATCTGGGGAAAGATAAGCAAGTTTTTTCTCACCATTCATGTTTAGCATTATGCTGAACGCTATGGGTATGTTAAGACAAATAGTAGTGATCTACAGCAAAAATATAGAAAGAAAAAAGAAAGCTGGTTTCAGTTGAAAATAATATGATTGTTGTGGTGGTTTGTAGCTATATGTACACCAGAAATACATTTTCCTATATTTAATCTATTCCTGAGGGTATGAAGCAATTCATTGTAAGACGTTTTCATGAGGTTACTTCAGCTAAGGTGTGTTCCACCTCAGTTAGGAGAATCTTAATACTATTACTGGAGTCTTTTATAATTTCAGATGGAGAAAGACAGAGTAACAGGAAGTAAGAAGCTGAAACAAATGAACTGGAAGAGAAGGGAAAGATCAGGAGACACCACTATGTGTCTTGCTATGTATAAGTATAACCTCCAGGATAACCTCTCAACTCTGAAGTCTCTCAGCCACTGAAACTTTTGTCTCATTCTCTCTTCCCCAGTTTGGTCAAGAAGGCTTTCTCAACCCTATGACCCCAGGTCCTAGCTCATTCCCAGGAGTTGTATCCTATTTTGTCAGGGAAATTTACACTCCTGGAAGTCATGCCCATATAGGGGGGAGAGCAATGAATTCATCTGCCAAGTTGGCTTAGAGAGAGAGGCCACATCTGAGCAATGAAAGATGTTCTCTGGAGGTGATTCTTAGGTATAATTATAACTAGGCTTAGCTTCTCCTTTGCATGTATAAGTTTCATAGGGGCAAGCCCTAAGATTGAGGGCTTGAACTATTAAATTGCTTGTCCCCACTGCTTGTGAGAATATCAGGAATTCCCCAAATAGGCAAGGTTAAGATTTCCTCTTTTCTCCACCGGCCCCCAAGGGGACTTTGCAAATACTTTTTATTCCCTGCCCAAATTACTCTGGGATGTATCAGGGCATCACACTAACCTGTACAAACCAATAAGTTCTCATGCCCTATTCAAGATTCCATGTAATTATGGTTTTCTTATAAACTGACCATATAAGTTAAATTAGATAATGCACTAGCCAAAATATAAATTTTGCACTAAATAAACATCTCTTCCTTTGGTCTCACACAGCAGTTGAAGTTTTAATATATAGACCATATCATCCTTTACCCCATATTCTGATTTACCTTAATTGTATCCAGATCAGCTTCATTCATATCTACCTGAAGTCTGATGAGTTTTTCAACTTTTTAAATAGTTGCTGTATGGAGTAATGCTGACTTTCATAGCTTCAGAGTTCTAACTCTGAGTCTCGAGTGTCAGACAAATACCTGAAGTTCCAGGGGTAAGACCAGTTTATGCATAAATAGCTCAGCATCTCAGAACTTAGAAATAAGTTACCACTCTGGAATAGAGTGACTGCTGCAAGAACTTACAACCTAGGAACCTTTACAATAGGCCTCAACCTGATAACCCATGCTCTTGACTTCAATTCTCCAAGTTTGTACATTATACGAACTCAGTGATTAGTTCATATGAGTGAGGCGTGATAATATTTGTCTTTTTATTTCTGATATTTCATTCAATGAACTGTCCTCAAGTTTCATTCACCTGGTTGCATGCCTCACAATTTCATTCCTTTTTGCAGCCACTCGGTACTCCGTTGTATGTGTATGTTCATCTGCCGAGTTGGCTTAGAGAGAGGCCACATCTGTATATATACACACACACACACACACACACATATATATGCATATATGTATATATTCACATAGCTCAGTTTTGACTGGAAGTCTCCATGTAAAGAAATAATCAGTGCAGATCTGTGTCAACCCCACCTGCATACATGCAAGAGATGTGAGTGGGCTTGACAGAAACTAAAAGCAAAAGCTGGCTTCAAACCAGGTTGGAGTTTGCAGGCACTCTCCAGGACACTCAGAGATCCATCTAGAGAAAGGAAGGTCTGTTGGTTGGGGTTATTTCCATACAACCTCTGATCAACCTTTGACATTAAGCTCTGTAGAGACAGGGGCAATCCCTAGGAAGTCAAGCTTGAAAATCAGCACAAAATCAAACTATTGAAAACCAGTGCAGGCATAGGAAAAAAATCTTGAAAGCAGTAAGAGAAAAACAAGTCATCATGTACAAAGAAACCACAATAAAATTAATATTGTTAAGCCCATTAATTCTTTCCATTAATTGAGTCCATTAATTCTGACTTCCTAACAGAAAAAGTAATGGAGGCCAGAAGACAATTGAAAGACATATTTAAAGTGTGGGGAGAAAAAAGTATATAACAACCAGGAATTATATGTCCAGAAAATCTATTCTTAAAATATAAAGGTAAAATAATTGACATATGAAGATTTTTTTAAAAAGTCATCAGAGAATTTACTTCTAGCAAACCTGTCTTCACAAGCAACACTGGCTAAAAGGAATTGATAGACAGTAACTGAAATTCATAGTAATAAATGAATACCAGATATGGGAAATATGGTTGTAAAAATAGAAGACTTTATGCACCTAGTTTTCCAATTTTTCCATTAACTGCTTACAATATTGTATAAAACAATACGTATATATTCTGTTGTGAGGTCTATAACATATAGGGATCAAAGGAAAAATATTGAAATGAGAGAAGTAAAGATTCAGTTAAACTTGAACTCAGTGCTGCTCCTGCTATTCATTTGCTTCCACTACGAAAGTACTGAGAGGTGCTTGGGCTTTGCCTTCTTGTCTTCTCGCCTCCCCGAATGTCCACACAACTGATTCACATTTTGCCCTAGTGGGAGCTGTTTTCATGGCTTGCAAACAACACAAACTAATATAGAATTTAAATTTAAAGTATATAAATGCTATACACTAGCAAGAGGATATATCATGTCACTTGTTCTTCATATTTATGAAAATATTCCTACATTTTCAATAACTGCAAACAAGAAGGAAATTTGAACACTTACGAACTTGAAAGTTATAATGTTAGAGCCATAAAAATGTCTATGACTCAACTGTCAACTGCAAGACTCTTGTTGGAACAGAGTGACAGGGTACCTATAATCTCCATAATGAGGTGAATAAAGGAAAAATGTTTCTTAATCAAGGAAACATTATTGTGGAATTCTAACAAAGGCTCACAGGGAGATCATGAAGAGCACCTCACTAAAGGTCTTGAATAATGGAAGGAAGAAAGAAACAAGGTCTGTGGAATGATTTCATTGTTTTTTCATCACAAGATAAGGGGTAGATTACATTTCCTGGCAAAGATGATAACAATCTTGATATTCTGTGCTTTGATTTTTGCATATATTTAACACTTTCTTCCCTTTCTTATAATGCTTCATTTAATACAATAAATAATTCCAAAAGCTTCACTAAATTCAGCCTATCAATTTGATATACTTATTTTTTAGTGTTTTCTAGACAGGAGCGCTATACATGATAAACACATGATAAACACTGCTAACAGCATGAATATGGCTCCCTCTCCTAGCTAAACTTTCTTAGAGTCTTAGAATAAATAGAGTTATAAAAAGAATATAAGGCAAAGTTTAAGATGAAATAAATTCATTCTCATTTTCTGATCTTCACAACTCAATATAAACAGTTTCATTCAACAGTATTCTGAATAATTATTTGAGGGATTAGCAATTGAGCCCCATAGAAAATTTGGTTAGGAATAATTGTTTTTAAATTACCAAATAATTGATAGTTGCTTTTTATATGGTATCTCAAATAATTATAAATTTCAGATTGGTTATAACTTTCCCTAGTTTATATTTGGGGATGTAAGCTGGGACACTATAAGTTATTTAGTAATAGATAATATTGGCTGATCAATTACTCTATGTGAAGCATTGTTTTTAGAGCTTTATGTAATATGATCATCACGAGAACTCTGTGAAGGTACTATTGTTATCATTGACCCTTTGGAAAGTGAAAAATAGAAATGAGGGACAAAGAAAAAAAGTTAAGCAATTTGCCCAAGGAAAAATAGCTAGTAAGTGGCAAAGTACAATATGAAAGGGAAGTCTGAATTAGTAACTCAATCTCTTAACCCCTAAACTATAAATCCTCCTCAGTAACCCTATGTGGAATATTGAATAATGGACAGATTCTCAACTGGAACATATCCACTTTGTTCTAAAACCTGTGATCCTTTCTTTTACAGCCTTCTACTTCACCAATTAGTGAGGCATGTCTGAAGTGCGTGTGTGTGCATGTGTGTTTAGTGGGCATAGGGGTGTAAGCAGGTGGATGCACTTTCTCTGCATTTTCTTCAGGTGAACTTTAGGTGTGACTGGGGGATGTGAGTGAGATGGGAGGGTAGCACAGGGTAAGTGTCACCATGACCTCACAATCCTATGAATGCAATAAAACCTGGGTGTGTATTGGAGATAAAATAGATATCCTACCACACCATTTTCTAGGTTTCTCTGGAATAATCCCTTTGTTTCCCTCTTCTGGTTCCAGAATGGTAATCCATAAGGGTAAGGGCCATGCTTAGATGCTTAGATGCTTTGGCTCTGCCACCAGTGGATGTACCCCAAATTTGGGGGTGTACCCCAAATGTGCAGAGCCATCCCTCACTGTCTAAGAAGTGATTCTCCTGCATTTCCCTGTCCTGCTTAACTTTTCTTTGGAACATTATTTTACAACAGTGCTGAACTTATTTTCAAGTAATTATT
>PVIY010045762.1:0-18880 GCA_004026745.1 Myrmecophaga tridactyla | reverse complement strand
CGTGGTCGAGACAGAGGAGAGGTTGTAGGCTGGTTTTAATGGCTTCAATTTGCCAAGCCCTGGAGTCTGCGTTCTTTGAGAGAGGGATTCCACCTAAGTTGGGCTTCACCCCTCCCCTGGGGAAGGCGCATGTGGGAGACAGCCCTGAGAGCAGTCTGTTTCTGCCTGTGTGTGGGGCAGCTGCAGCCCGAGAAGTCCCACCGCTGAATCTGGAGACTGCCAAGTCTCCGTAGAAACCTCCACGAAAACCCCCGTTTTCTCCCCTTTCCTCTTTTTCCGGTTAGCCCAATAAGCGATTTCTGACTTGCCCGGTTTTGCGTGAGCTGGGGGCTATTTTTAGTAATCAGAATTTGTTTATTAATGCCGCAATTGGCGCTTGGTTGGATTCAGTCCCTGCTACTGTTTCCTTTCTCTCCGCGAAGCCGCCTATGGGGGAGGGGCGCCAGGCGCCGGCCGCCGCGGCTTTGGGGAACTCACAGATCCGGCGAGTTGCCGTCGGTCTAAGCTGCTCCCGTTCTGGGCGCGCTGTGTGTTCGGTCACTATCGTGGTTCCGGGAACTATTCTGTATTGTTTCTGGTTATCTAGTAGTTGTTCTGGAGGACGAACTAAAACGCGCACCTTGCTAAGCCGCCATCTTGGCCCCTCTGACTTCTGTAAACTCTTGACATTTTAACTGTCTCTTTCCTATGTTTGCCTTTAAAAATTAGAGGCGCATTGTCAAATTTATGATACCCCAAAATTTATAAAATTTAAAATTTTTTTAATTGTGAAGTATAAAATGTATAAGCAAAGAAAGAAAAAAGCAATATTTTCAATACAGTCTTCAACAAGTAGTTATAGGCCAGATCCCAGAGATGTCAGGGCACCCATATGATCTCAGATATCACTGTGGGAAGTGCTGTCACTGAGCTGGAACCTCAAAATCCAATTGCAGATGAAGGGATCCTGAGTTGGCAGATGCAAAGTGGTGGCACTTAATCACCAAAGATGGGTGGATGTGGCTATTCCAATAGACAGCAGATTCAAAGCAGGAATCAGAACAATCTGATCCTCAGAAATTTGTGGAGTTGGCCAGTCAATCATGGGGCACCTAAGAATACAATAGATGGCCAGTCTACAAAATTCCTGTTTGAGCTGCATAAACAAAAGCGTTCTAGGTCAAATGAACAGAAGTCTAACATGAATTACCAAAACATAGAGTCACGGCCCCTTAGTCAATTTCCAGACTTGAGACAATTTATAGACACAGATCCTCTTGTATTAAGGGGAGGCCAGGTTTCTTTGGGGGAGAAACCTGTTTCACTGTCAGAAATTTATGCTATTAATCTTCCTCCAAGTCTTCCCCAAGGAAACCGAGGTCCTTTGACCAGGGCAATGGTGTACTGGGAAAAAAGGAAATGATCAGATATTTCGGGGATTATAGACACTGGGGCCAAAGTGACATTAAGTCCAGGGGACCCAAAACGTCACTCTGGTCCACCAGTAAGAGTTGGGGCTTAGGGAGACCAGGTGATCAATGAAGTTTTAGCTCAGGTCTGCCTCACAGTGGGTCCAATTGACCCCCAAACCCATTCTGTAGTTATTTCCCCAGTTACAGAATGCATAATTGGAATAAAAATATGGAGCAACTGGCCAAATCCCCACGTTGACTCTCTAACTTGTGCAGTGAGGGCTGTTATGGTGGGAAAGACGAAGTGGAAGCCACTAGAACTGCACTACCTAGCAAAATATTAAATCAAAATAATACTGGATTCCTGAATGGATTGTAGAGTTAACTGCCACTCTTAGGGACTTGAAGGATGCAGGGCTGGTGATTCCCACTACATCCCCAATTCAACTCTCCTATTTAGCCTGTGCAGAAAACAGATGGGTCTTGGAGGAGTCCATTTTAACTTCCAGATGTTGTAGTCGTTTATTATACATTTTTATCAAAAAAGTTTACTTGTAGCTGTTTTTAGTGTAGAAAAAGAAATAAGAATTCTGCATGACCCACACCCCTTCATACATTCATAACAGTTTCTGATGGCAGAGAATAAACTTACACACAAAACCATGCGTTTTAAACAGGTGGACTGGTAAAAAAGAATTTGGAGACCAAGAAAGATTATGAGAAGTTGCTGCAGTCACTGAAATCTGGTGAGAAGGTACTGTAATGACTTCTGTAAACTCTTGACATTTTAACTGTCTCTTTCCTATGTTTGCCTATAAAAATTAGAGGCGAGTTGTCAAATTTATGATACCCCAATATTTATAAATTTTTAATTTTTTTTCAATTGTGTACTAAAAAATGTATAAGCAAGGAAAGAAAAAGGCAATATTTTCAAAGCAGTCTTCAACAAGTTGTTATAGGCCAGATCCCAGAGTTTATCTGATCTACCATAGGTTCTCAGATGTTACTGTGGGAACTGCTGTCACTGAGCTGGAATCCTTAAACACAATTGCAGATGATGGGATCCTGAGTTGGCAGAAGCCAGGTGGCAGCACTTAATCTCCAAAGACAGGGTGGATGCTGTTATTCCAATAGACAGCAGACTCAAAGCAGTAATCAGAACAATCTGATCCACCGAAATATGTGGCATTGGCACGTCAAACATGGGGTACCTAGGAATACAATAGAAGGGCAGTCTTCTAAATCCTTGTTCGAGGTGCATAAACAAGAGTTTTAGGTCAAGGGAATAGAAGTCTAACATGAATTACCAAAACATAGAGTCACGGCCCCTTAGTCAATTTTCAGACTTGAGACAATTTATAAACCCAGAGCCCCTTGATTGAAGGGAAGGCCATGTCTCTTTGGGGGAGAAACCTGTTATGCTGTCAGAAATTTATGCTATTAATCTTCCTCCAAGCCTTCCCCAAGGAGGCTGATTGCCTTTGACCAGAGCAATGTTGCACTGGGGAATAGGAAATGATCAGATATTTGGGGGATTATTAGACACTGGTTCTGAAGTGACATTAATTTCAGTGGACACAAAACATCACTCTGGTCCACCAGTCAGAGTTTGGGCTTATGGTGCCCTTGTGGTCCATGGAGTTTTAGCTCAGTTGTGCCTCACAGTGGATCCAGTGGACCCCCAGACCCATTCTGTAGTTATTTCCCCAGTTCCATAATGCATAATCAGAATAAAAATACTGAGCAACAGGCCAAATCCTCACGTTGGCTCTCTGACTTGTGCAGTGAGGGCTATTATGGAGGAAAAGGTGAAGTGGAAGCCACTAAAACTGTCCTACCTGACAAAATAGTATATCAAAAGAAATACTGGATTCCTGAAGGGATTTCAGAGATTACTGCCACTCTTAGGGACTTGAAGGATGCAGGGCTAGTGATTCCCACTACATCTCCTTTCAACTGTCCTATTTGGCCTGTGCAGAAAACAGATGGGTCTTGGAGGATGACAGTGGTTCATTGTAAGCTCAACCAGGTGGTAACTCCAATTGCAGCTGCTGTTTCAGATGGAATATCATTGCTTGAGCAAAGCAATACATCCCCTGGTACCTGGCATGCAGCTATTGAACTGGCAAATGCTTTTTCTCAATAGTTATTAGTAAGGACCACCAGATATTTGGATTTATTCTGTTTGGAGTTTGTTGGGCTTCTTTGACTTATATATTTATGTCCTTTATGATGGTTGGGAAATTTTCCCCCATTATATCCTTGATCTCTCTTCCTAGTCCTTGATTTCTCTCTTCTCATTTTGGGACACCAATCAGTCTTATATTTGTATGCTTTGTTTGGTCTATTATTTCCCTTAGTTCCAGTTGAATTTTTTCCATATTTTTTGTCATTTCCTGTTTTGAGTCCTTGAAATCAATTATCCTTTCCTCTATATCACTTGTTCTTTCTTCTGTTTCTTCAAATGTAGTGTCATGTGCCTCCAGTATTTTTTTATTTGGTCAACAGAGTCTTTAATATCTGTGATATCTGTTGTTTTTCTATTTTTTCTTTGAAGTTCTTCATTAAGCTCTTCTCTGTCTCCTTGATCTCCCTTATGTCATTTGCTATCCCTCTTATTTTATTAAGTAGAGTAAAATGAATATCTTTGCTTAGTTGTTCCAATGTCTGTGTCTCCTCTAGTGTTATAATTTGTTCATTAGGCAGGCGATGTCTGTCTGCATTGTGATATACTCAGTGATCTTCTGCTGTCTTCCTGGCATGTAACTATTTTGATTGACTTATTTGGGTAGTTGATTTCTTTCAGTTGTCTAAGGCCTTGTGTTTGTGGATGATTGTACAGCAGGGAGCAGAACACAGCATGGGGCACTGAGTGTGGAGATTTGTTTCAGGGCAGGTATGGATGCAATTTGGCATGTTATGCTGATGCTTGTGGACATGGGTGCCTTGCAGCCAGGGAGGATGTAACTGTGTAAGTGCCCTGTGCTGGGGTCATAAACCTGGTGAGCACTGGTTTAAGGCATGGGGCACCTTGTGCACAGGCATAGAGCTGTGGATGCAGGTTAGCTTTACTCCTGTGTGGTTTGGGGCAGATCTGGCTACTCGTGTCAGCACTTTTCAGAGCTGGGAAGTATGGCTGAGGGCTGTGCATGTGTGCGGTCCTAGGTCTGCTGTAAAGTGTGGTTCCCAGAGCTGAATGATGTGATTGGCAACCTGTGTGCTTGTGTGGGCCTGTGAGTGTGATAAACAAATGCTCAGAGGTAAGGCAGGGTGTGCTGGGGCTCTTGGATACTATGGGCTGGGTTCGTGTTTAGCCTAGGTATAGAGGTTGATGCCAGCAACCTTTATGCGCTGGCAACAAACTGCAGGGAACAGGGAGTGGGAGGCAGTGTTCAGGAGGCATACAGAAGAGGTGAGTTGGGCTGCACTTGGGGTGGGGGTGAGGGGAAGTTATGTGCACAGGGGGCTGGTGGGGCATGGGCATCTGGAATGCATGAAATGGGAGTGGGTGATAGGGTTTCGGTGTATGGGGTGTGGGGTGAGTTGCCGGTCATGGGGCTGTTCTGGTGAGGGTTGCACATCCAAGGAATTCAGCCTGGCTAACTCTCTAGTCCCGTGTCTCTGTACTTTCACTCCCGTGGGTTCTGCACCTTCACACCAACCTCCAGCTTCTTGCTTCTCAGTTCCTCGACCTCTGCAGCCAGGGCTGCCCCTGGTGGTGTAGAAGCTCTCCCAGGTCAGCTGCACTCCTAAAGAACCACAGCTGTCCCCCTCCTGTCCCTTCTCTAACTCTTCCATGGGGCAGGGCTCATTTCGTGTTCCTCTAGTCAGCCGTCTTCCTGGAAGACCAGCATAGAAACATTTGGTTTATTTTTTTCTTTGTCTGAAATATTCACATGGCTGCAAGGCCAAATGTTCCAAAATAGGTCTGTTCAGAGATACAGGGCTTCCTTGAAACTCTCAGAGATTTTAAAGTTAATTTTAACTGCCAACCGTTGTATTAATTTATTATCCATTTTTATCAATAAAATTTTCTTGAAGCTCTTTTTAGTGTAGAATAAGAAATAAGAATTCTGCATGTCCCCTACCCCTTCATCCATTCCGAATAGTTTCTAATGGCAGAGAATAAACCTTCACACAAAACCATGGGTTTTCAACAGGTGAACTGGTGAAAAAGAATTTGAGACCAAGAAAAATGATGAGAAGTTGTAGCAGTCACAAAATCTTGTGAGAAGTTACTGTAATGCTTCTATAAACTCTTGACATGTAACTGTCTCTTTCCATTGTTTGCATTACGAAATTAGATGCAAATTGTCAAATTTATGATACCCAAAAACTTATAAATTTTTTAATTTTTTTTAAATTGTGAAATATAAAATGTACAAAGAAAAAAGCAACAATTGTCAAAGCTCATTTCAACAGATTTCACAGACTGCTAAGGGTTACCATTCTACTGTTTTAGATTTTTCCTTCTATCTAGGTGGTCCAAAACACTGGAGGCTAAAAGAAGTGTCAATATGAAGTTTCAGCAGTCATACTGATTTGTCAAATCCTATTTTCTTTTTTATAAGTCCTCCTTCTCCTCTGATTCTTCTCACAATCTACAAGGATCTTTAGGCCGTACCCATTTTGAATTATTCATGTTGAGAAAGGGTGTCAGGTGTAAAGGATATGGAAATGTAATTAGTTCATAATCTCAGAGAGGCTGGCCCCTCTCAGTTTCAGGAATTATTTGACCCAGGTACGCTTTTGGAATTCTAGGTTTCAGGAAAGCAAACTTAGTGCAGAAAAGTTTTATAGAGTCTGAGTTTGATCCCTAGGTGTTCTTTATATTCAACAGGGGTGATGTTAGTTGGGATTTAGTAAACCTTGGCAATTAGCACTATCTAACTGAAGCTTGCACAAGTGTCCTCTCCAGATAGCCTCTTGACACTATTGATCTTCATTAGCCATGATGCCTTATTTTATTATGCTTCTTTTCCTCCTTTTGGTCGGGAAGGTGGTGCCAATCCCACTATGCCAGGGCCATGCTCTTCACCAGGAGTCAAGCCCCACATTGTCATGGAGACTTTTGCACATGGGTGTCATGTCCCACATGTAGGGGGAAGGGTAATGGTGTTCCTTCAGAGTTGGGCTTAGAAAGAGGCCACAGCTGAGTAACAAAAGAGGTTTCCTGGGAGCAACCCTTAAGCCTCTTTATAGGTAACCTATGCTTCTCCACTACAGAAATAAGTCTCATAAGGGTAAACCACAAAATCCAGGGATTTGCCTATTTTCTTGGAAGTTCCCAATAGTTGAGATGGTACCTAGGGTTTCCCAGATGGTAAAGTTTAATAGTTCCATTTTTTTTTCCTTTAGACCACCAAGGGACTCTACCAATACTTTGAAATTATCAGCCCAGCATAATCTGAGATATATCCAGGTATTACATTAAACTTTACAGAATTACATGGCCTTGTTCCATTTCTAGGCTCTAGGGGTTTGGTTAGTTTAAATGAACTATCCAGACAGGTTGATTTACATTTCTCTTACAGAATATTTTTGTTCTAGACATAATAAACCTCTCTGCCTTTGGTTATCTATAGTAGCTGCAGATTTAGAGTACATGCACTATCATCTTTTACCCTGCCTTCTGATTTACCAGATTGCATAAATCTGGTAAATATTTTTAACTTCCTTTTTTTAACTCTAATTGAGGCCTGATCTCTTTCTCAATTACTTTGTCATTTTAGGTAGATATGCTCACTTTCAAGGCTGCAGCACTCCATTTCCGGCTCTTAGATGTCACACAGTCACTAAAACTTGCAGGGAAATGCCAGTTGACCCACACACAGCTCAGTGTCTCAGAATCTAGAAATACACTTACAACTTCACTAAGTGTGGCTGCTAGAAGAGCTTAAAATCAAGTCTCTGATTTTCATATAAGTATTTTCTGAAAGAAGTCTTAACATATTTGTTCTTTTGTATTTGAAGAAACGTCTTTTCTGCTTTCAGTGTGGTGAGGATTTTAGTGTGGTTTTAAGCAAAGAACCAGATTTATGTCATTATTCACAGCACGACACTTTTCTCTCGCCTCTGACCCCAGCCCTCCTCTGTCCCCGTATCTCCAAAACCAGCGTCTCACTAGAGCTGTGAAAACGCTCATGATACCTTTTCATTCAACTAGCTTGATTCTTCTTCAGAATTATTCTGGTGATTTCCGATCTTCTGAGTTTCCATATACACTTTAAACAATCATGTCGATTACCAAAACTGCTGAGAATTTTTTTGGTTTTTCATTTTATCTCTATGTTAACTTGGGGAAAAATGTCAAATTCTCACTATTGATTAATCTAATCTACATATATGGTATATCCTTGCATTGGAATCTTCTTAACATATCTTAATATGGTATAGCAATTTTATAGGGAATAGAGGCATTTGGTTTATTGATGTGATTGAAAATTATTGTATTTCATTTTTTGTCTTGCTCATAGATGGAGATAAATTTATTGTTGTATATTTAATATTTATTTCCTTAGTTTTGATTGGCTGATCCCTTTTTAACTTCCTACATTAGAAGCATAGATAACTGATTTTCACCTTTTTATTTCTAATTCACGTATTTATAGGTATTCATTTCACTCTGAGTAGTGCTTTGGCAATATTCTACAAATTATATTAATCCTTTTTTTAGTTCAGTCCACTTTCTAACTTCCCTTCTGAAATCTGATTTATGCTATAATTTGTTTAGAACTATATTATTTATAGCCAGGTCTATACTTTGTATCGAGTGTTAGCATAATTCCACTATAGCCCGTGCACCTACTAAGTCAAGAGTCGACAAACTATGCCTTTGGGCCAAATTAGACCTACCATTTGTTTATACAAATGAAGTTTTATTTTAATACGATCATTTTAATTCATGTAAGCATTATATGCGGCTGCTTTCTGTTAAAAAGGCAAATTCAAGGAGCCCTGGCAGATACCATAAAGCCAGGCTCAGAATAACTTTGTTAACCCTGATTTAAGTTATTTTAATCCTTTGGCATTTGCTGACACTCACTTAATAGCCCAGACCATGATCACTACTGGAAACTTTTCCAGGTGACCCCTAGAAGATAATGTGTTCACCTGCTGAGTGCACTGTCCTGATATATTAGTGGGGTTGGGCTTTCACCCAGGTGATCAGGAACTCTCTACCCCTCCATTTTGTAATTGTCATCATTGGTGGCATTGACATATTCTAACAGTCATATAGTAGAGAAATGTTAAGGTGTATCATGACGAGAGTGGACTTGACAAGTTCTTCTGTTTTAAACATTTTGCTTTACATACTCTGAGGCTATGTTTCTAGGTGCATGGCAATTTGGAATCCTTATATCTTCCTGACAGAGTGGACTCTACAATTATGAAATACCGTTTGTAAAACTCTATTAAAGTACCTTGCCCTGAAACTTATTGTTACCTATCTTTCTTAGTTTCTTGCTTATAAGACATATTTTTGGTCATCCTTTTGCTTTCAGCCCTCTCTGTCCTTCTATTCACCAGTATCTCTTATAAGCCAAATATAATAAGTATTTGTTTCAGTTTATAAATACTGTCTGATAATCTTTGTCTTAGAATCTTTAGTTCATTTATATCTAATGCAATTGACATTATAGTTTCATTTGTATCCATGATCTAAGTCTTTGTTTTCTATTATACTACATTCAACTATTTATATTCTTATTGTTTTTCAGTAGTGGTGATTAAAGCCATGAGAATGTTAAATATTTCTTCTTCATATTCTAGAAATTATTGCTTGATGCAATGCTTGTCAAATTTTTTATACTTGGAGATATCATACTGATTTGAAAACATTGCCATCTGTTCAAAATTCAGGATGGATTTTATAACAGCATTCCCCTAATGTTCCCACACAAAATGCTTCTCATTCTTCCACATGTGAAGAGGTCATATAATTTATATTACGCAGCCAGAACTCAGAGAAGGCCAGGGCATGCTGCCGAGTCATTGCCTCGGCTGCCTAAGAAGAATTAGACAAGTGCTGGTCACGTTTCTAAAGGGCTAATTTGGGGATCAATATCAGCAACCTGGTCTTGGGTGATTTTGACTAAATTTTTCAGGAAATGTTAGAATCCTTCAGCATGCCTTTCCTGTGAGGGGATGTATTTTTAAACCAGTGCAGTAGGTCCAGTAGAAAGTGATGCATGGTCATTTACCCCACGTGGGCCACAGGTGTGTGGTTCTTCAGGTCCTTGGCCATCTGCGATGATGAGGAAAGGGTGTCGGACCACAGTCGAGTCACTTCTCACCAATGAGAGCTGTGGATGTGCGTGCAGGGGGAAAACCATCTTTGTGACAGTACATTTTATTTTTCTCAGAGCTTGTCTCAGCCAAGGACCTTGCTGTGCGTATCACCCAGCTCCTGGGAACACAGCCCTGGGAGGGCTGCTGGGTGGCAGCAGAGTCCTGGCGACTGGCAGCTGAGGGCAGTGGGCAGAGTGGGTAGCAGTGTCAGGCCGACCTGGCCTTGAACCCATCCCCTCTGCTTCCAGCTCTGGGGTCATGAGCAGGAAACACAGTAGGTTGTCTGAGCCAGTTTGTTCATGGGGGCGAAATGGGTAATGCTTTGCTGCATGTTCCTGCAGACTTGTCCCAGGACCACATCTGCTCATGAGATTACGTGGGTGTGGTGTGGCAGAGACCTGCTGCAGCCCAAGTGGTCTCTCACCCGAGCTCTCTGGCAGGATGGTGGCATGAAACCCATCGCCCATGCACAGGCAGCCCCTCCCTCCAGACTCTGCTCCCCTTGGCCCTGCCTCTGCCCAGCCCTTGTGGCAGGTGCGAAACCCAGACCCTGCCTGGCCATCCTCTTGCGGATTCTCTGACATGGCCACTCAGCACTGGTTGGCAGGTGTTCTACCCCCTCGGTGTCTCCCGTCTCTGGGCTGTCAGCCTGGTGAGTGGGCCTGTCACCTCAGGGAGCGTTTGTTCTTCAGGCGGCATGAGAGTGTGCAGTGGGTGCTGCCGACTGTACAGGCTGCCACCCTGTGCTCATGTCTGTCACATGCAGTGCTTCCACCTCAGCTGGATGGCCTTTGTGGGTTCATCTGGTGCTTCGCCTTGTCACGCGGGTCGGAGACTTTAGCAGGGAATTTATCCATCACTGTTGCAAAACACGAACTGTTTCTCCCCCTGTCCTGTATTGTGACACACCCTGCATGTGGCTCCTCATTCTCTTTGCAGCTGTTTGACAGCTTCAGGTGCTTCTGGAGCATTAAGCCAGGTCTTTATTTTTCCTGGGTTCCTTACTTCATTTTGCTTTAGTGTTCAAACTTTTTCATTCTTAAAAATACAGAAGAAAAAGAAGAATAGTACATTTATAGTTGTACACCTCTTACCTAGATTTAGTAACTCTAGTGCTTTGCCATTGTCTGGTTTGCTAGCTGCCGGAATGCAATATACCAGAAACAGAATGGTTTTTAAAAAGGGAATTTAATAAGTTGCAAGTTTACAGTTTTAAGGCTGAGAAAATGTCACAATTAAAGCAAGACTATAGAAATGTCCAATCTAAGGCATCCAGGGAAAGATACCTTGGTCGAAGAAGGCCGATGCAGTTCAGGGTTTCTCTCTCAAGTGAGAAGGCACATGGTGAACACAGTCAGAGTTTCTCATCTGGAAGGGTACATGGCGAACACGGTCAGGGCTCCTCTCTCATCTGGATGAGCACCTGGTGAACATGGCATCATCTGCTAGCTTTCTCTCCTGGCTTCCTGGTTCATGAAGTTCCTGAGGAGGCATTTTCCTTCCCAATCTCCTAAGACCTCTGGCTTGTGGACTCTCTGCTTCATGGTGCTGCAGCATTCTCTGCTCTCTCTGAATCTCCCAAAATGTTTTCTCTTTCATAGGACTTCAGAAACTAATCCAGACCCACTCAAATGAGTGGAGACACATCTCCCCTAATCCAGTTGAACAACCACTCTTGATTGGGTTGAATCTCCAGGAAGATGATCTAATTGCATACAGCACTGAATAGGGATCATTCTGCCTTCACAAAATGGGATTTAGATTAAAACATGGCTTTTCTAGGGGAAGTACATCCTTCCAACCAGCACATCCATAGTGTTTCACCAATAGCTCTGTATGTGTATGAACCGTTTCAGAATATATTAAAGATATCCTGTCCCTTTACCTCAAATACTTAGGCCTGTAGTTGGAAAAAAAAGACATCCTCCATAGTCATAAACCCTGGTCACATTTCTCCGAAGGATTATCCACCAATAGCATCTAAAACCCAGGCTGTATTTTGATTGCTTCACAAAAGTTTTCCATGTTTCTTTTTTTAAAAACAAAAAAAAAAACCAGGTTACACATAAGCTGACCAGATTGAATTTTTATTGTTCTTTCATTTCCTTAACAAGCTCCTCTGGCACCCCTTTTATGCCCAGTGCATTGAATTTTTAATAGAGAATGGGTTTTGCCCTGTAGAGTGTCCACTGTTCTGGCCTGTTTTGATGGTTGCTTGTGGTGGCACTCACCTCTTTAGCCCCCCTCTTTTTAGACATGGGTCCCCATTTGCTTGGGTGTCATCGCCTGCTCACTTGGGTGCTCTTGCTTCAGGCTGCAACCTGCCAGCCGGTGGAGAGCCCTGGGCACACACATCCTTGGCATAGGCACGGCCGTGTCATCAGCCATTCAGGTGACGCAGGTGTGCGTCTGACCACCCAGCTCCAAGAATGAACAGGACCTGCAGGGGACCCTGCACCCGTCTCTTGTGTCCTGCCTGCAGTGCAGCCCACCTACCTCTCAATGTGGCCCCACCTGGGGGCCCCTGTGGCCCCAGGGTCTAACCCCATAGTCACTGGGCACCACGTCATTCCAGGCAATGTATTCTGCCATGTCTGTCATTTTATGCCATCTCAGTCATGTTAACTTTTTTAGTAAGTGTATTATTTTTCTTTTAAAGCTGCTATTTCACAAGCTGGCTAGTCTGCACTCTGTGGTGTTCATGGTACTGTCAGTGGATGTGTAGGCTGGCTGGGGCTCTTTCTATTTGTTAAATTTGGGGTTTGGTGAAGCTTAGCTAAGAACACCCTGGAGTTCTGGAAAGGTAAAGTCGTGCAAAGTTTCCTTGAATTGTGAAACGAGGTCGTGCACACCCTCTCCCTGCTGTGTGCACGGGTTCATTGTCAAATCTAGAAAATGCTTGGCATTTTCAAATAAAATGCCACAGAACTTAAAATAATTGGGGTATTTTCGTCCAAAGTTCATGATGGTTAGCAGCCAAATCTGTATTTATTTTTAGAATTCTTTTATAGAATCTTTGGCTTCCCTCCATGAAATAGCATAAGTAATTATGTATTGAATCAAGCTGTTTAAGTCAGTATTATCACAAACTGAAAATATTATAGATTTTTCAGTATAAATTATAGATTGAAAAAAATCTCCTTGGAAAATTATGTTGTCTACTTTATGCGTTTCGTACATAAATAAAGTAGTTCTGTGATAGCTAATGACAGGTTGATTCTGGTATAAACTACTTCTTTGATTAGTTTAAAAGATTATAAATCTGTGTTTTAGGTAAGGGAACATGCTGAAATGTTATTTCTGCCTTCCAGTTTCCTCTCAGTGAGCCTTGGGCCCTATCATGAGTGGGTATGCTTTCCAGCCCTGGTTCCACCATGATCCAAACCTGTTTCTCTGGTTCCTCCACCACCTCCCACCCACACTTTTGCTGTTGCAAGGAGGAATATTTAATTTCCCAGGATCCCGATTCCCCCACCCCATTTTCATAAACTTTGGAACATTGTGAGTCATCTTTAGCCACGTGTGTGGGAAGTTGAGTGTGCAGGACTCGCACGGTGCCAATGGGTGTGGTAGGCTGCGTTTGAGGCACTCACACAGAGCCAAGGCGTATGGGAGGCTGCGTGTGCAACTCTCGCTTGGTGCGAAGTGGTGTGGGAGGCCGTGTGTGCAGCACTCACATGGTGCCAAGGGGTGTGGGAGTTCACGTGTGCAGCACTTGTATGGTGCCAAGGGTGCTTCTCTTCTCCCCTGCTACCCTGTCAGTCTTCTTCTCCTCCGCTTCCGCATCAGCTGCCTCTCTGTGCTACTCAGCTCCTGGGCCTGGGTAGGCAAGTTGGGGGACAGTGGCCGATGAGTCTGGAGACGGGAAGTGGGGGGACCGTGGGACTGGCTGCCAGACTGGGGTGCCCTGCCCTTCCCTCTGACCCCATAGCTGCAACCAGGGAAGGGAGCCTCTGGGAGTTGCAGCACAGGAGATGTAGATAAGTTGGTGTTGTGGGCTGACGAAGCCCTGCACCTGCCCAAAGGCACCCCCTAATGACCTATTTTACACTGTTTTATGTCAGGAGCAGAAGAAGCTAATTCCCATTCTACTAGTGTTTCAGATGAGAATTCAAATAGTAGGTGGTGGAAGACTCTCGAGGCAGACACCTTGGTCAAATAGAAAGGTAAAGCGATGCCCTGCCCTGCCATCTCCTTGCCAGGGCGTCTGGGGTGCATGTCCCAGAGGGAGGACATGGTGCAACCCCTTCTTCCCCTGGGCCACCGGGCACCATGGGCCAGCCAATCTCCCTCAAAGGGGTCCTGGACTCGCCACCCCACATGCACTCCTGGGGCTGCAGGACAAATCCCGAGGCTGCCTGAGAAAGTGAGGGGGTTGGTCACTGTGTCAGGCCCTGCAAACCAAGCCGTGCACACCCTGAGTTCACGCTCATAAAACACTGAAAAAAGAAACAGTTTTGTGTTTTAAAATCATTTCAAACTTAAAGGACAGTTGCAAAAATAATACAAAACCCACAGAGAGAATTCCAACACCCCCACCCAGAGACCCAGGCCCATGAATTTTAAATATTTTGTCACATTTGCCATCCCTTTTTCCCCTCCCTCTTCCTTTCTTCCTCTTTCATCTCACCATGCATCCATCCATCTGTTTATTTTCTAAACATTTCTGAGTAGGTTGTATACATCATTAAAAAAAGCATTTTTAACATGGACACTATGGCTACCAGAATGTGTTTCTCTATAATGTTCTGTCAGTGTGTTAAGTTGTATAATAATGAGAAAAATGTATTCTGAGCCATTTGTTTCTCAGCATTTGCTCTTTAAGAGCCCAGAGCTCCCCATGGGCTTGGAGGGGTGCCAGTGGCCCGTGCCATCACATGTTGTAGCATGTCGTTGTGTGTAATCACTGGGGCCCCCCGTGGCAGTGGCCAGGCTGGGCAGGGGCTGTGTCTTGGATGCCTGGATGGCTGGGCCACAAGACTGCACTTTGGTTGTGTGTCTGTGTAAGCAGACACCATGTGTTGCAGGCCTGTGGCAATGAGGAGAAAGTCTGTGCTGGGGTGAGGGGCCTTCTCTGAGGAGGGTGTGGGGTGGGCACAGGCTGGAGGGAACAGAGACACGGGGTGAGCAGGGAGGAGCATGGTGGCAGCTTGGAGAGCGAGGGGAGTGGGCAGATGGGACCAGTCATGCCAGGTGGGGCCACTTGAGCCTTCCTGTGTCCGCCTTTGTCACAGAGCAATGGGCCAGTGGTGTTTTTAGGAGGAGTGACATACACACCCAGATTTTAAGAAGAGCATCCAGGGTCCATTAGGGAAGCTTGGCGACTCTTTCAGAGACAGGGGAGCATGGAATGGACTCTGGTGGGATGATGGACTGGTTAGGGCAGAGAGCAGAGAGACTCAGCGGCCTGGGAGATTCAGGACCATCTGGACTGGGGCGTAATTTGGAGAATTTGCTTCCAGCCACTCTGGGATTATACTTTTTAGTGAAGCCTGGTGCGTGGGGGTGGTGTTAGGGTTGGAGGAGTTTATTCCAGGGCTGCTGGCACGTGTTGGCAGGGAGGCCAGGAGGGGCTTCGGAGGCCAGAGGAGTGTGTGACGTCAAGACTTGGGCGGGGGATTTGGAGGGGGTTAGGAAGGCTGGAAGTTGGGCAGGGAGGTCGGGAGGGGTGCAGATATGGTGGAGGGAGACAGGGAGGCCTGAGGTGCAGGGAGGTCTAGAGGGACACAAGGAGGTCGGAGAGGGACAGGGAGTTCAGAAGGGGATGGGGAGACCAGGAGGGGGTCTGTTGACAGCCCTGGACCTCAACCTGTGGGGAGGTGCTAAGGGGCAGAGGCTGGGCTGCTGAGTGAACAGGGGCTGGGTAGGGGGCAGGACCACGTGGAGGCTGGGAGCCAAGGTGATGGGGTCTGAGGGAGCCCATAGGTCTGGGGAAACTCTGAATGTGGAGGTTCTGCTCTGTCCCTCTGTGGGCCTGGCCTCCACCTCTCCAAGATCCCGAGTGCTGAGGGAACCTACAGGCAGGCCCTAGAGCCCAGGAGCAGCCTGCTGGAGAGGGCCCTGTCAGAAGCTAAAGGAATCTGCAGGGAGCTGGAACGTTGTCCTCTCCTGGTGAGAAGACGCTGGGCTGCTGCTCCCTTTGGCCCTCATTGGGCAAAGGTTTGCACTCCCACAGGGGTTCAGGAGAGAGGGGCAGGCCCCCAGCTCTCCTGCCCCACACCCTAAGCCCACAGTCCCATGGGCATTGTCTAGTTATTGGTCTGACGTTATCTCTATGATACAGTTTCCTCCTGTGTTTTTACCTAATATCATGTTACAATTTATAGTTGTGTTCTTTGGCTTTCCATCTTTGAAAATCAAATGAAGGTAGGAACTAGAAAAACAGTTAAGAGGAAATGGGCGCTTTTTTTCCTAGTACAGATCCATAAATATTTGCATGTATTGTTCTCTAATCCTGTGATGCTCATTTCTATTTCAAGGTCTGCTAAAATAAATGCTAACTTTCTGATGTGTGTTTTTTTAGGTGACTCCATCAGTGATGGAGGTAAGAAATGGACTTAAATAAATGTGTTTATGTAAATAAAAAGTATTTGCAAACTCTGCTTGGGGAATGGCAAGAAAGGCGAAAAATTCAACTTCCTCAATTGGAGAATTTTTGATATTCTCACAAGTAGTGGGGCAACCAAAGCAACAGGCTTGCCCTCAATCTTGGGGTTTGTTCATATGAAACTTAACCCTGCAAAGGATAGGCTAAGCCTACTTAAAATTAGGCCTAGGTGTCACTCACCCCCCAGAGAAACTGTTCTGTTGCTCAGATGTGGCCTCTCTCTCAGCTGACACAGCAAGCAAACACACTGCCCTCCCCCTCTCTACATGGGACATGAGTCCCAGTGGTGTGGACCTTCCTGGCAAAGTGGGACAAAATCCTAGAATGAGCTGAGACCCACCATCAAGGGATAGATGAAACCTTCTCTACCAAAAGGGGGAAGAGTGAAATGAGACAAAGTGTCAATGGCTGAGAGATTCCAAACAAAGTCAAGAGGTTATCCTGGAGGTTATTCTTATGCATTATATACATACCACCTGTTTAATGAAGATGTAATGGAGAGGCTGGAGGGAACTGCCTGAAACTGTAGAGCTGTAATACAGCAGCCACGTTTCTTGAAGATGTTTATATAATGATATAGCTTTCAAAATGTGACTGTGTGATTGTGAAAACCTTGTGTCTGATGCTCCTTTTATCTACCTTATCGATAGATGAGTAGAACATATAGATTAAAATTAAATAATTAATGTGGGAACAAATGTTAAAATAAATTTAGTACATTGAAATGCTGGCGATTAGTGAGTGGGAGGGTTGGGGGTGTGGTATGTATGAATCTTTTTCTTTTTTCTTTTTATTTCTTTTTCTGGATTGATGCAAATATTCTGAGAGATGATCATGTAATAAATATACAACTTTGTGATGCTATTGTGAGTTATTGATTATATACCAAGAATGGAATGACCATATGGTAAGTATGTTCATGTTTGTATGTTGTCATGTTTTTTAAAAAAACTTTAAACTAAAAAAATAAATATGTTAGTATAAATTGTATACATTTATAGAAATAGGCATGGCATTGCAGATTTATATTTTACGTGATTACATGGCATCAGTGAAAGTAACTTCAGGAAGCATCGTTTTTCTGTTAGAGCAGTTCTAGATATACAGAAAACTTACACAGAGAGAACAGAGTTTCCATGTGCCCCTCCACATACATGCACAGTTTTGTCTGTTATTAACAGTTTGATTAGTGTGGCATCTTTGTTATAACTGGTAAAACAATGTTACTGTAATTGTCCTATTAACTGGAGTCCATGGTTTACATTCGCATTCACTGTTTGTGTTGTACAGCTTGAGGGTTTGTAAAAGTGTTTGTTCTGGTGACAAGTAGAGCCTGAAGCATTCAGGTACATGGTTCCCATGCCATGCTGCCACCACCGCTGCCCTGACCTTACCATCAACCCATGCCAAGACCCCTCTCTTCCTGGCATGGACCCCAGCACCCTGCCTCACCCTGGCCCTGGAACCTGCATCTGTTTTCTCACTATGAATTTGCATATTATACTTATTTCATATAAGTAACATGATACAGTATTTTTCCTTCAGCACTGGGCTTACTTCACTCATCATGATGACCTAAGAAAATATATCTTGACTGTACCAGACTAAGATGTAATTTACACGTTTTAATTTTAAAAATAATATATATCAGGAGTCTTTTCCAGAGTATATTTCCAATACTCAAATTCTGGTTTATTTTTACTGCTCTGTAAAGCATAAATCTCGTTTCCTTGAAATAATGATGTAAATGTAATTCTTTTAATACTTTGGTTTGCTATTTACTGATTGCATTCTTTTTATGAAAATGAGGAAATCATATCAGATTATAAGAACAATAAGGTACATACCCAAAGTAGTAAATAAATACATAAGCGGAGAGGAACCTGAAGAAGAAAATGGAAAAGCATGGTCAGCCCAGTGCCGCTGGGTGTGGGCCTCATCCAGGGGCACACATGCATGTCATTGCCAGGCATATGTGTGTGTCACTACTAGATTTATGTGTGTGTCACTACCAGGTGTATGTGTGTATCACTGCCAGGCATATCTGTAGGTCACTACCAGGTGTATGTGTGTGTCATTATCCAGCATATGTGTTTCACTGCCAGGTGTACATATGTGTTGATGCCAGAAATATGTGTGTGTCACTACTAGGCACATGTGCGTGTTGCTGTCAGGTATTGTGTGTGTCACTACTAGGTGCATGTGTGTGTCACTGCTGTTGGCCTTTCTCTGAGGCCTTTTTTGTAGGATTGCATGGGCAGGAAGGTCCTTCTGATGAGGCCCTTGAGGCGCCCATCACAGGCCCTGCTTACAGTGTCACACCCACATGAAGGGGTTGAGTTTGAGAATGTGTTTTTCTAGGTTTTGTGTAGCTCTGAGCCATCCCAGGTGGTCACTGGGCCACGTTTGGGCTCATTTTGTTGCTGTGATGGGGGTGGGTGGAGGAATGAGGGGTGTTGGCATTTGGTAGCAGGACCCGGGGTGCCGGGTGGGCTAGGCCTTCTGTTTGACCTGGGCTGCAATGGGCTGGGTGGGTGGTAGGGGAGAGCGAGTCTGATGTGGTTGGGGAGGGGTCATGGGAGGTGGTGGG
>PVIY010045761.1:0-18884 GCA_004026745.1 Myrmecophaga tridactyla | reverse complement strand
CAATACCTCAACATTGACAAACATTTCACCAGGAAATTAAAAATATATATATTTGGACAAGATAAAGTCATTTCTATATCACTTATTTTATGAAGTTTATTGTAAAAATGAATTGTACAGTTAATACTCATATATCCACTTGAGTGTGCAATTAATATTTTATCATATTTGTTTTATGACCCATCCATCCATCGGTTCTTATTACTTCCATCTATCAATCCATCTCTTTTGTGGATGCTCTTTTAAAGTAAGTTCTACACCTTAGTATACTACCCCTTAACGATTTCAGCATCATATCATTTTTTGAGTAAATTATTGTTTTATGGATTTTCCTTCTTTTTTTTGAAGCAAAACTTATATATGATGAAATGAGTTCATTTTAAGTAGACAGCTACAAAACTTTTGATGCATGCTTAGACTACATTTAAGATTCAGAACATCATATCACTCTAGAAAGTACTCTCAATCCCCTTGCCAGTGAATTTTCACCTATACCCTTATAGATAACTATTGATTAATATTTCACTACAAATTAATTTTGTCCACTTGGGAACTCCATATAAATGTATGCATCCTGCACAGTAAGTTCTCTTTTTTGGTCAGACTACTTTCATTTAGACTGTTTTGAGAGCCATCCATGTTGTTGTTCATCTATAGTCTGTTCCTTTTTATTTATGTGCTCATTGTCTGAACACACAATTTATATATCCACACTTTTATTGATAGATACGTGGCCTATATCAATTTTAGCTATATTAAAACTGCTACAACTTATTCTTACACAAGTCTATTTGTGATTATCTGTTTTTATTTCTTTTAGGCAATATATAGGCATATAATTACTGGATCATAGGAGCAATGTAAATTTACTCTTATAATAAACTCTCAGACTTTTCCCAAAGGGGTCTCATAGTGGTTCCTACAAACTTTTAATACAAATGAAGATTCATGTAGTGTCAACCCCTTTCAATTTAACACCATTCTCTTTATTAGAGAAGTTGAAGAAGAATAGAAAATAAAGTTCTCCAGCCTAACAGCCAAACAAACATCCAAAGTTATTTGGTCTTCTTTCTCCAAATACAAAATTGGGGGGAAAAATCTGTTTGATAATTGTTCTTTGTATTTTAATCTAATTTTTATTTTAGTTTCAAACTCTGCCTACAAGAATTTCATTAAATTGTCTTTTTAAGCACCAGACATGGTCTAGAAAATTCCTAAGTTTAATGGTTAAATAGAAGAATAAGACATAGTCACTGTCCTCAGTGGTCTTCCCAAGAGACAGGTGTTTAAATAGCTAAGTATAATAAAGTATTATAATGTTATGGTGGTTTTTACATGTGGTATACAAAGGGCAAAAGGAAGATACATGTGTTAAAGTTCCCCGAAACGACTCTCAGATTTGATGGTTTTCTAGAAAAAAATCACAGGACTCAGAAAAGCTATTACACTAACACTGACAGTTTATCACATTGGAAAGATACAGATTAAAATCAGTCAAAGGCACATGGGATGAAGTCTAGGAGATACCAAGTCCAAGCTTCCAGGTGCCCTCTCCCAGTAGAGTCACAAGGAGAAGCACTTAATTCTCCCTGCCACAATGTGTGACACCTGTGAAGTGTTGCCAATCAGGGAAGCTCACCTGAGCCTTGGTATCCAGGGTTTTTATTAGGAATCAGTCACATAGACATGCAGTGCACCATATGACTGATCTCAACCACTCAGTCTCCACTCCCACTTCTCCTCCACAAAAAGTCCAATCCATAAATCCACTTACCATAAGGTCATATTGTTAAAATGAGCTTTTTCGGTTAAAGTTATACTGTGTGGCGCAAGGCCTAGGCATACAAAATGCTCTCAGGCAGGATATTCCAGGGGCTCAGAGGTTATCTCCCAGAAGCCAGCCAAAGGCCAGCCATGAAGCCAGGCCTTCCTTTGGATTGGTTAAGGACTGAGTAGCCCAGGCCTACTAAATTAACCTTTTCATGCCCAGTAGGATAAATTTTACGCAGTGGAATTGGAAACTAGTGATGAAAATTTTTGACACAGAGATGACCACACTTAAATGCTCAGGAAAAATGGATGTTTTTCAGGTAGATTTTGGTTGTTAGAATATAGGCATGAACTCTGGAACAAGGAGTAACCTGAACAAAGGTATGGAGGCTTAAAACACCATTATGTGTTTGAACAAACTATAAGTACTTCAATGTGATAGAAACTCAGATAGAAAGATGAAAATATCTGAGGTAGGCAAGTTCAGATTTTGTGGACAGTCTCACATTCTGTACAATGAAGTTTAGACTTCAACTAGCAAGCAATGGTATGATATTTGAGAGCATTAATTTCTTTAAGAGCAGCATTGCTAATGAATTGGAAGCATTCAGAAGTGCAGAAAGGAGACCATGTAGGGGCTATTTCATTCATCCATGTGAAAAATGATGAAGGCCTGAACTTGGCAATAGCAAAAAAAGGATGTTGAGGCAGGGTCGGTGTAGTATCTATGGATGGCCTTTCTGCTTTGTGATGATTAACTTCAGGATCATTTCTCAAGGTTTTACAATTTCCAAACTAAGTAGTCAGTCTTATTGCTTCACCGGAAATTGGTCCAGAATAGCAGCTCCCTTACTGAATTCAGAAAATAAAGATGAGCGTTTCATATATGATTTTCAGAAGATGTTATGGAGATTTAAATCCTTCATTATTTTTATTTGTTTGTTTGTTTTTTCCTCTCTTTGTGACAGAAATTTTATCTCCAATCACTCAGTATTATGGAAAGATAACTGAAAAAAGATGTTCATTCTTGTCCTTCATCTTCCATTTAAATATCTTGAAATGTGATTTTCAAAGCTCTACTTTCCTCATTTATGTCCTTGACAACCTCACAAGATTGTGGGGTTAAAAAATATACGGTAACGAAAATCTAAGCAAATGTCAGGCATTGTGAAGATATATTACCACTAATGATAACAACATGCCTTTTTTTCATTTAAAGATTTTTTAGATTCTCTCCAATACATTCCATGCTCTGTCTCTTGGTCCACACAAGTGTGTATCTTCATGGAATATTGCACAAGTAATTGTATCTTGAGATATCTGCTTCTTCGGCCCAGAACTTTCTTCCATCACATTCCATCATTAGTCTCATGTTCCAGGTTTTGGTCCTATCTATGGAGCTATATTTACCAGTGTGATCCAATGTCAAATTCCCTTTCTTTATTACCCTTACTTCATGTATTAGTATTGAGATATACAAGGAATTAATTGTATTAGTTTCCTATTGTTGTTACAAAAAATTACCACAAATCCTAGAATTCTGGAAGTTAGAAGTCAAAAATGGGTCTCATTAAGCTGCAGTCAAGATGTCAGCAGAACTGTCTTCCTTTCTGAAGGCTGTATGAAAAGATCCATTTCCTTGTTTGTTCCATCTTCTCAAAGTTGACTGTGTTCCTTGGTTCAAGTCCTCTTCCTCAACCTGCAAAGCTAGCAGGATAGCATCTTCACATCACTCTGATTTGCTGTTCAGCTTCTCTCATCCACATTTAAAGAATTTTATTATTGTATTGGGCATACTTGTATAATCCAGAATAATATCTTTATTTTAAGATCAGCTGATTACTAACCTTTCTCTTGTCATATAAAATAACATATTCAAGATATCTGGGGATTAGAACAGGGACAATATTTTGCCTACCGTACAGTATTATTTTTGTTTGTTATTTTATAACATTTTGTTATAAAAATGTTCTTGTTCAACTCCCTAGCACCTCCTTGATTATTAGCCCTTTGTTCCTGTCATGCCATATATTTTCCACAGTCAATTGTGCCCCAATTTTATTTTGAAACTTCTCTTACCTCTGCATCCTCTTTGAAGCTTCCTTTGGGCAAAAGACTCACTCCCAGGCTTTGGAAGATCCTTAGCCCTAAGCAAGGCATCAAGCTTCAGTCTTGGACACTGTTTTAGTTTGTTAATGCTGCCAGAGCACAATATAACAGAAATGGATTGGCTTTTACAATGGGGGTTTGTTAAGTTACAAATTTACAGTTTTAAAGTCATGAAAATGTCCAAACCAAAGACCTCCAGAGAAAGATACGTAGACTCTAAAGAAAGGCTGCTGGCATCTGGGGCTTCTCTGTCACATTGGAAGGCACATGACAAATGTCTGCTGTCCTTCTCTCCTAGTTTATGAGTTCAAATGGCTCACTCGTGACCTGTGGGTCTTTCTGGCTTCCCCTAGGGCATCCTTCTTCTGCATCTTTAAATGTCTGTGTCTTATCATCTGCTCTCTGAATCTGCTCTGAGCTCTCTCTCTCCATGAATTCTTTTTAAGGACTCCAGTAAACTAATTAAGACTCACCTTGAATGGGAGAGATCACATGTATCTCGAAATAATCTAATCAAAAGCTTTCACAATAGGGTGGGTCATATCTCCATGGAAACAATGTAATCAAAAGATCCCACCTACAATAAGTCTACATCCACAAAATTAGATTAAAAGAGCATAACTTTTCTGGGTATATAACCGTTTCAAATCAATGCAGACATTAATGCATTCCACCATTAATTTCTCATGTCATCTGCCTTTGTCAAGGTTTCAATGTTTAATGAAGAATAAAAAAAACACATTTATTATCCTTTGCCATTTTATCCATTTCTTTCTCTTAAGTCTAGAGCTCAGAAGCTCTTGATAGACATCTTGATCTTAATTTTCTATTTATCTCTCTCTTTTTCTCTTTCTCTCTCGCTCCATATATATATATATATATATATATATATATATTTATTTATTTATTTATTTATCACTCCATATACATATACATATATGGAGTGAGAGAGAGATAATGAGTTAGGGTAATATTAGCAGCCATAGTAAATAGCCTTCAAAACATTACTAACTCAACACAACAGAACTTTCTTACTTGCAAGGAGTCCAATGTGATTGTTCCTGATTGGCAGGCAACTTTTTTTTTAACGTGGAAATTCAGGAACACAGACTTTTTCCACCACAGAGCTCTGTCAGAGCCTTGGAATTCTCAGCAGATTGCAACAGAAGGGGAAAGTGTGGGAAACCATGCACGGGACTTTTTATGGACCTGGCCTAGGACCCATATCATTTCTACTCAGAAGCTGTTGGTGTGAGCTAGTCGTATGGCAATAGGTTGTGAAATATTTAGTACCTTGATGGGCAGCTCCTTGCCAGTGATAATGCTGCACTATGGAAGAGAGATCATGAATAACAGTGGAGCACCAGACAACTTGATCACATCTCAATCTCCTGAATGGCCCTGGTAGCTCTCTATACCTTCCCTCTCCATACCTACTACCTACCATCCAGATCTACCTAGCTTCTCCATTATTTGTTTCTATAAATTCTCCACTCCCCTCAGATGAGTGGAGAGAGGCTTATGCATGTGGAGTGGTAAAAGATGCGGATTATATTTATTCCTTCTTGATGACATGTTCTTTAGCATTCTTTAGAAAATCACATTTTAACTCTGGCTTTCATTTTCTTCTCTCTTACCAGTATTTTCTAACAGACTATGAGATTTTATTATTATTATTATTATCATTATCAAGAACTCTGCACTCCTCTACTGCAGGAAGAGTAACTCTAGGAAAGCTGCCATTCCTTTTCTCTTTTCTTTCTCACCTTAACAAAATGTTTAATCTTAATCCAATTTCTCCACGCTCTTATGCTTCTTAATTTTTTTTATTATTTTGTATTAAATTTCTAACATCAGTTCATCCACTCTGAAAATTCAGATATATAGCAAAAGAATTCCTTTAAGACTTTTCCGTTTTTTCCCCCAATGCTAAGCAGCCAGTTTGAATAAAAACTGGTTTGGCCAGTTTGAATAAACACATATAGATATACTAAACACATACAGCATTTTTCAAGGCTTCCCTGTAGTCAGGATTGATTGCTCAACTGTTTGCTGCATGATTGCTCTTTTGGCCAATGACAATGCTTCATGTATTTGCTTACATTTCATGTGGGTGGTCAGTCCCAAAGCTGGCCATTATTTGGGTAATAATGAATGGATTGAGAAAACAATCCTTACTAAATAGTTTAGGCTTCCAGTTTCTAGGTTGGGAAACAGAAAGAAAGATTGGTGATTACATTGTTCCCTTGATTGAAGAATTCTTTCTTTATCAGTGGTTATATATTTTGTTGTTCTAGATTTTTCTGCAAAACTCATCAAAGCTGTGGATCATCCACTACAAAATCTCTACCTCATCCCCATCAAATGCATATAAATATAGTTGTAGAAAATTGCATGTACAACTTCAGGGGATTTCAAGATTTTCTAAAGCACATGAAACCCTATTTTAGACTTATCTCAAAGAAGTATAGACAGTAATCAATGACCTCTGGAGGAAAAATGTCTCTCACTTACCGACGAGGAATTTTCTTAACCTGTCCATGCCTCAGTTTCACCTCTTTTAAATAAGCATGACAATATTAGACCCTATCATATAGGGCTGTTATAAGGCTAAATTAATCAACATTTCTAAAGGATTTATAACAATACCTGGTGAATGATAAATTTTCATAATTAATTATTCATTAAAATAAGTTTATAGGGAATTGCTTTTTCATATATTTTTCTTTTTTACTTTAAGGGCCTACATATAATAGCTCATTTTATGATCATTCTTCATCAAAATGTGCTAACACCGAAAGTTTTGTGGAGCCATTACAGAATTTACCAAACTTATTACATTGGCTAATATGAACTGTCTTCTTTTTTGAAGTGTTTCAGCTTAACACTGGTTTCAATTATTCGAAGACTCAATCTTTAAATTAGGGAGGAGACAAAATATTATATCATTGAGTTGGACAGTACTGGAAGCATGTCCTTGTTATTAGAACAAAGTTTATTCAAAAAATCTAAGAGAAATTCTACATCAATAATTGTGCTGATTTGAAATTGTGAACCATAGAAAAGCCACTGTTTTTAATCTTGGTCATTATTGTTGGATAGGATCTTTTTTATTAAGTTGTTTCCATGGAGATGTTACCCACCCAATTGTGGTTGGGACCTGTTGATTTGGTGGTTTCCATGGAGATGCGTCTCTAACCATTCAAAGTGGGGTGGTTTTTCTGGTGTCCTTTTAGAGGGAGCCATTTTGGAAGGAGCAACAAAGCACACACAGCCTAAGACCTTCGGAGATGAAGGAAGAAAATGCTCCCAAGGAAGCCTTTTGAAATGAGAGGCCTGGAGAGAAAGCTTAGCACACTTCCCATGTGCCTTCCCAGCTGATATAGGTGTTCCAGATCCATCAGCCTTTCCTGTGCCAAGGTATCTTTCCCTGGATTCCTTAGTTTGGACATTTGTATAGCCTTAGAACTGTAAACTTGAAACTTAATAAATGCTCTTTTTAAAAGCCATTCTATTTCTGGTATATTATATTCTGGCAGCTTTAGCAAACCAATACAATAATCTACATGCTTAGCTAAGAAATTGGCTAATTAGAGATCTTGGGAGACCTACATGTTAGAAGTAGAAGAGAATATGATGGAGGAACAAGAAACAAGCAAACAAACAAACATATAATGCTACACTTCCCCCCTCATTCCAGTCTTGTCTTTCTCTTTGGTAGCTTTTATTCTCACCTGACTTTTAATAATAAAAAGATGAAACACTGTACCTATAAACCCTTGAACAGAATACACTTGGAACTGTATTCGTTTTCTTAATTTTTGCACTTTCCTTTTTTTTCTTTACTTTTACTTCTTCATTTAATCTTTAGTCCCAATGTATCAAGCCCTAAAACTCAAAAACGGTTTAGTTCTTATGTGTATGTGTATGCACATGTGTGTTTTGGTTAAAGGTATGTTTTAAAACTCAGTTTATAATCAAGAGATATAATAACATGATTTTTAAATTCAGAGTGCTTTGAATTAGCTGTCATTAGCACTAAAGCAATGAGTTATAGTAGCAGTTCACTGGTGAAAACTAGAAAACTCTGATTTCTATAAGAGAGAGAAATAAATCTCCTAAAACTATGGTGTTGTAATTCTCATTACATTAAAAAAAAGCAGCATCTCCTTTTATCTACCTTATCAACAGATGAGTAAAACATATGAAATAAAAATAAATAATAGGGGGAACAAATGCTAAAATAAATTTAGATTGAAATACTAGTGATCAATGAACGGGAGGGGTAAGGGGCATGGTATGTATGAATTTTTTTTCTGTTTTCTTTTTATTTCTTTTTCTGAATAGATGCAAATGTTCCAAGAAATGATCATGATGATGAATATGAAACTATGTGATGATATTGTGAATTACTGATTATATATGTAGAATGGAACGATCAAAAGTTAAGAATGTTTGCATTTGTTTGGTGTTTATTGGCATTTTAAAAAATAATTAAAAATTAATAATAATTAAAAAAAGCATCATCTGTCTCCTGAAGACTAAACACACAATTTGAACTCCACTAAGAGCACCCCTACCCACTTCTAGGCCTTTTGCCTCACCATCCCAAGGAAAAGCAATATAAATCCTGGGCTTGGTGTAATACCCAGTTCCCCTTAAATCTCAGCTCTAGAGATAGAGGTGAAAACAGAACCCAAAAGTCCATCTTTACCAACAGGGCGTCAAAGACTTAGAGCATGACTCTTCTAGGTTGCACAGCTGAAAATGGATTAGGGTCTGTATCCGTCTTACTTCTCATTGACATTTTTTGATCATTTGCCCTTATTTCTCAGCCTATCCATAAAAAAGGGGAGGGGGAATCCCCAACTTTCCAACCAGTAACACAAATTTGACTTTCATGTCGTCAAATTGAACACTTAAATACTGTAATCTTGACTTTCATCCTATCTGATCCACTCTTTCCAATGTATCTCATGCTCTTACTGCCTCTTCCTACATTTACACTCACTTCCACAAACTTTTCAACTCCTCCCCATGTTTTAATCCATTGACTATTACCACCTCTTCACTGATCTTCATCGTCTTCATATGTTCTTGCTCTCTTTTCCAAGCTTGAATTAAACGGTCAAACATTATAATCATTTCTTGCACATACTTTTGTCTCCTTGTAACTCTTTCCCTTTGCCTTTCACACTTGGTGAAGCCAACATCTTGGTTAAATCCAACTCACTGCCAGCTCTGTGTCAGCACCTGTGTAGGTAAATCTGATGGAGAAAAAAACACAACCAGGCTGAACTAGATTCACTTCATATTCTTGACCATAAACCTCAAACGGATCATAACTATTCCTAGTCAATATTTTTAATGTGCCTTTCAGTCTCCAATACTCTTAGGTGACTATTTCAAATCTTCTCATCTCTCTAGGAACCCTCAGGACCTCATTCTCTATTCTTATTCTCAGTTGATGCTCTCATTTTCTACTTCCCTGAGAAGATTGCAGCAACCAGATAAACCATGTTTACACTCTAATTTTCCTCTGTATAGGCTCATTCTTCCTACTGATAAGCTATACATAATGCTATCTAAATTCAACACCATTTCCATCACTCAGCCATCATCATAAGGCAAATCCTAACTGAGCTCCTTGATTCTATCCTTGGCCCCCATCCATGTCTAGTCTTACTACAAAGCAATCCTCTCAATAAATAAGTCAGGTCATATAACTCCCCTGATAAAGTGTTTTCCATAGCAACCCCATGTTATTCAAACTAAGAGACAAAGGCATTAAAATGAACTACAAGCTAATGCCCTGATCTCCTATTATCTGTCACCCTCATTATCTTTTTCCATTCCTCACCTCTCTCCAGCCACCTTGCCTCCTTTTTATTCCTGGGTCCCTTCACGCACACTCTAAGCTTGGGATTTTAAACTTGTTTTCCTTGTCTGAACCAATCTTCAAATATCCACATGACCCACTTTCTCACCTTCCTCAAGTCGTATACAAATGTGACCTTTGCAATGAGACCTAACTTAACCACCTTATCCCAATTGCAACATGCCTATGCCCCTCAGCATTCTTAACAGCCTTGCTCTATTTTTCATAGCACTTAATTGAATTGTAACATTATTTAATTTATTTATCATGTTTATTGCTTATTTCCCCTTCCCCCCACCATAATACAAGCTCCATAAGTACAAAAATCATGGGTTTTCATCACCGATAGACTCTGAATGCTAAGAAGAGTGCCTGGCTCAGAGCATACATTTAAATATGTGCTGGATAAATGCTGACAATTTATAAGGACTAAATATTAACATTTATGAAATGGTTTCAACACCAACCTTTCAAATGTATATATTTGATGAACATATTTAGAAGCATTTCGAATTAGTCATCTGGGTATAAAATTAACATTATATGTCTGTTATCATACTCATATGTGCGCGCGCACACACACAAACACACACACACACAATAGCCAATTAATCTGAGTGAAGATCTTTCATCTCCTCAAATAAATAGACTATTAGGCAGCAGCAAAGAAAAGATCTTTAGCTTAAGTCTTTTGGATAATCTCCTGTCCTTCAGCTAAGTTGTTCTATTGTAGAACTGGCCATAAGCACACTTACCTCAGAAAATGAAATAATTAGCCTTACTTTTTCATCTTCCAAACTGTGCTTTTAGAACAGAGATAAACGTATCGATCACCATGTGATAAATATCACACTAAGGCAGTGTATGTGGAAAATAATAGCCGTAAATATGTCACTCTTGTCCCATTTTAGACTGTTATTATATATGGAGTATTAAAAATGGAAAAATTGAAAAGTATATGATAAAATTCTAGAAAAGAGTTTGGAGAAAAATGTCAAATCCTACACAAAAAATTAGAACTTTGTTTTAATCTCTCTCTCGTGAATAGATTGAGCAATGGGACAAAGAACAAAAAATCAACCTTAAAAATGCCATTTTGAAATAAAATTTAGCCTATGTTTTGGTGTTTGCATAACTTATTCTTTATAATCATGTGGTGAGTTAGGTTTTAAAGTTAAAGTATTTTAAGTTTGATGTAAGCTATGAAGAAAGATGCTCCAGAAAAAAAAGAAGTACAATAAGAAAATATGCTTTTCTACCTTTGGAAACTCTGACTTAGAGATTTAGGGCAATGGATTTTGCTATAATGAGTAAAGTTTTAGACAGAGACCAAAGTTCTGGGTGAGATTGAGAGAGAATCTTAAAAAGGAATTGAATTATTTTTAGTCTTCTACTTGACCCAAGTTGCAACTATGAATTCTGTAGACATATCCAGGGCCTGAGCCAAAGACTAAGCTTTCTTCCCTATATTCTAAGTACAGAAATGAGCTTGATGCCATATGTGGGCAGTATAAGAAGAAAAGAATAGCTTGATTTAAAGTAATGATGCTTTATTAAAGTCCCTATTGTCCCTGGACATGACTTTATAAAATTTACAATTACAGAAGCTCATGAGATTTAAGCACCACTGGACTCAAAGGAACTCAGACATAACACTTACAGCATTGGCAGGCTCAAAGAGTGGGTAGCCCATGTTTTAGTTACAGGTCACTGCTTGAACTCTGACCACTGAGAATGGCCATGGAAGACAGATGTTCTCAGTCTTAGGGCTCTGGCTGCTGACATGGGCTTCAGGCAAAATATCAGACTCTGAAGGAGACTGGTAAGCCCAACAATCCTTGTTTCACAGAGAGGGAAAGGAATCCTGGCTATCAAGATGAGAAAACAGATTGTGCTATGGACTAAGGAAAATTGAAGCTTTAATCAGAGGAATAAAGAAGTTACTTGGTTGTCCAAACCATGGCACATCTGAGCTGCAGAAGTAAGTAAGGAATATGAGTGTCCAGTGAGTCTCAAAATATTGCTCATGGTTGTCCATCGCACTGCCCATTTGCAGGACTGAACTGTGAGCCAGAGTCTTTGGGAAAGTGGGTATGGTGACCCTGTGGAAAACTAGGAATATCTTGGCAAAATGTAGGTCTAAGACTTTCCTAATAAAATGAACAAAAGGAAATATTTATAGAATTTTTAATATTTTAAGCAAATTTAAATAACACAAAAGAATCTTTGATAAGTACAACTTTTAATATTTACCAATCATTATTTTTGGTTCATTAAAGCAGCAGCCTCATAAAGAGTTTTACCAGACAATCCTTAATAATTTATCTTAATTTACTATGTGTATTTTTGAGTAATAAAACATAATATAAATTATTATGCTGTATTCAAATGAAACTTCTAGTGTAATACTTTTCTGAGATAAATAGTAAAACTGTTTATTCCAGACATTAAAACTGTTCATTTTTCAACCAATTAAGAATGCAGTACTTTCAGAATATATAAAGAATAAGGTCATTTCTAATCAAAAACACAATTTTTAAATCTAACACTGAGAGAAAGCTATCACTACATTCTCAGCAGTTGACCAGTTCAGGCATTGAAACTTTCTTGCCAAATGCTATAGCAATAATCTTATAATGAAAAAGTATAAAGTTATATTTTCAAACATTTCCTACTGTAGCAGGAATGATGCAATGTGAATGTCTCTGGAACAAAGGAATATTGAGGACAGACATAAGGGAAACCAATGTAAATCTTTCATTAGCTGGGTTTTTTAAAAAATTATTTCATTTCTTGAGGCTCCATTGTGTCATCTGTAAAATAAAAATGTAGGTAATCTTTGCAATTCTTTCTCCTTCTTCATTTCCTATTTTAAAGTCAGGGGAGATACATAAAAATGGGGAAGGAGGTCTACTTATCTTTTATATGGGTGCTTCCTTTGGAAGAAAATGAAGCTCAGAGTTTAAAGAATTTAACTAAAGTTAGTACTGTTTAGATCTTGTATTTAAGTTCAGACCAGTAATATATGGGACCTATCATGAAGTCTCTTCTCTTTCTAAGTCAGCCTTCGTTTCCTACATTTTGATATCTTGGAAGAGAAATGTGGACTAATAAATAGGTTAATGGTGCTCAGCATAGTACATTGTTTATTAAGCTCTGGGTAGCCCAGCAAAACTCAAGCTATCCCTATGCCCCTTCTAGAAAACAGTGGCTCCAGGAGAAATGAGCCTGATCCTAATCCTTCTCATGCAGTGGGAGGCAATGGAGGGGAAGTGTGAAGAGCAGGGACACTGAGGCCAGATGCATCAGGAATCAAGCTCGACAACCAGTGCTTACTTGCTGTATGACTTTGTGAAAACCTGTTTCTTCACCTACAAAATGTGCATGATAATAGTACCTCAAAGGTTATTATATTGCCTCAAAGATGATCATGGGGATTTGTTGACATAAATCTTAACTCTTATAGGCACGTTGCAAGTTCACGATAAACATTATTATTAATAATAGTCACAAAGCATTTCTACTTGGATTAGGTTATCACTCTTGCCAGCCATTGGGCCAACATTCCAGCCCAAACTCAGCCTTGCAGGAGCTGGGAAGACCAAGGGAACCATGCTCAACTGACAGTGCCTTGTCAGACCCTGGGTTTAAAATTTCACTTTGTGTCCTGCCCAACCTAGCATGGTTTTGTTTTTAAAGTATCAGATGTCTTACTGTGTTTCTGCTTAGTTCTAGAGATAGGCTTAAATGAAATGGTCTACCTTGAATGAATGAGCCATTTACAAATATTTCATAGCTACTGGAGACTCTGGATTGCAAAGGGAAGAGGTTAGTTATGCCATCTCTAAATAAAGATGACATTTCAAGTAGAAAAAAGGGCTAAGTTAATTTAGCAGACTCCAAGCACTACCTAAGCTTTATGCGTTTCCATGGTATTTAACAGGCTGAAAACATGGCCATAATAGTGACAATTAGAGGAGATGCTATTTTTGAACTTTGTAGTCTCTGTATCCATTCGGAAGTTTTTTCCCTCCAAGATCTAATACTTTATGAAATTCTCAAGAATTTTTCCACGATCTTTATGCCGCAATAATTAGAGCCACAAATTTGGAGAGTGATAATTCAAAAAGGAAAGGAAACATTGGTAAGGTATTTTAAACCCTGAATGATTTCTTGGAACATATTGTTTCTCTCTTCCTAGTCTATGGGCCAGGACTACATAATCTTATGTTATTTCATTCTGATAGTGTGTGTATGTATATGTGTGTGAATGTTTGATCAAGTCCTTCTGAAAAAGATCATCAAATTTTCATGAAAAATTATATATCAGTATTTCTTTTTAAAAAAGAATTCTATCAGTTTTGAATCAGAAAATATTTATTGAGTCTACCATACATTCAGAACTCTGCTAGGCAAAAGAATTCAGAGAAAAAGTTCCTGTGTTCAAGGTGTTTATGAACTAGTTAAGAGGAAAAAGCATTAAATATGTGACAGGCCAGGTAATCTTTTTTTTTCCTCTCCTCCCTTCTTTTAGTCTGGCACATGCTCAGCCACTTTGGCAGAGCCAGACATGCTCTGGATCCAGACTCTACCTGGGAGCACTTGATAATGAAACTCAGGACAGAGGGAAGGAATAAGACTCTTTTAGAACAAGATGCAAGAGCTATATAAGACTTTGACAATTTTAAATCTTAAAACATTCAATTTGGCGACCATATAGTTAGAGTTTATAGGAAATGTTGGTGGAAAGAACATCTCAAAGGAAAAATGCTGCAGCAATTTGGTGACCATTGCCAAATATTTTAATCCACATGTCATAAAAGCTTTAAGCAGTTGCTTGAGCTATGGTATCATGCTTGAGCTGGTCATATGAAGCAGGAAAATAATCAGCACCTTCTTCCTTAATAACTTCTATGTGATGGTAGAGTCCTCATAATTATGTATTGTATACCTTTCCTTTAATTTATAAAGTATTGACTGAGTAATATTGTATGAAAAGAATATATTAAAGCTCAAGCATTCATGTGAAAGGAAAAAAAACAGGCTGAGACTGAAGGATTTCAAAATATAATGCATAAAATCATGTCAATAAACAAGGGTCAGGACTGAAAACTTTTCCTTCTGCCTATCAGTCCTAACTATTGATTCTTTTTCTTCACCATATATCTTTTGAAAGTTAGTGTACATTTTCAGTCATGTTTAAAATGCATGGATTAAACATATATAATAAGCCTTTGAAAGCAATACCATGCATGATTTTCTCAGCAGCTAATAGCTGAAAATGCAAATCTTAAAAGATTTGTCAGTTGATTCACTTATTGGAGCACATATTTAGTGTGTACTATGTACCTGGCATTGTGCTAGGAGCTGCAAATGAAAGTGGTGCTCAAATATGGGTTACCCTTGCAAAATGTAGTCATGCAGCTGAGAAATATATTAAACAACTAAGCACACAAAATGTTATCTAATCATATACTACAATAAGTGTTTGAAGAACAAAACCAAGAGGTGATCTAAGAGACTAAAAATAGGATGGGTACAAATATCAGGCTGTCAGGAGGATGCTGTTGAAGAACAGAGCTAGGCTAATGATAAGTTAGTTTGGAAAGGAAAGTCAGATAGGGGGAACAATACACAGTACATAAAAAGCCCCGAAGAAAGATCTGGAAGAAGGCCAGGGTGACTGAAGTGCAGAGACCACGACGGAGCTTAATAAGGGAGGAAGGTGGAGAGGAGAACCGGACCAGGTCCTGCAGGATCCATAGGCCACAGTAAGAATTTCAAAAGCACTGAATGCAGGAGACAAAAAGCACTCAAATTATATATATGACAGATCTCTCTAACTGCTTTATGAATTGCAGGAGTGCAAAAGGAGACTGGAAGTCTTTTGAAAACATCTAGCAAAGCAAAAGAGATAATGAAAGGAGCAATGGAAAAAGTGAAGATAGATTTAACATAGACTTGTAAAATTTATTACTGGGCTAAATATGGGAGGTGAGAAAAAGAGAGTTCTAAGAATGATCCCTGGGTTTCTGGCCTAATCTCAGTAGATAGTAGCCCTGTTTCCTGAGATTGAGATACACAGAGTGGGAATCTGGTTTGGGCAAAGATAGAGCTCTTCTCGAAACATGTTAAGTTTAGATATGCATTGAGACATCCCAGTGGATATAACTCAGTGACTTCACACATCAGTCTTGAGCTCAAACAGAAAGTTTGTCCTAGAGAAACACCTATATTGTCAGCATATAGATTGTATTTAAGGTAGAAGGAAGGAGGAGAATAAAAGGAGAAAAGAGTGGTAATAGACTTCATTCAACAGTAGGTAAATAATAGAGACAACTATTTTTAGAAATGCTGAATTAAAAATTACAAGCTTCACTTAGTAGGAAATTTTTATGAAAAAGAAGTTATCACAGTACCTTATACTCATCAATCAATTTACAAATTCAAGGCGCTTATGTACACATTGTCTGGTTAGCTATTTAAATGTGTGAAAATTTACCTATAAGTAGCAAAGGAATTTAAGAGCATTTGGATTAAAGCTGAAACATATGAGGGGGAAAAGACCTTGGGTGAAAGAATAAATCAAAATAATAAAAGCAAGAATACCATTTATCAAAATTAATGCGCCATTATTAAATCTTTTCCTAATAGCAAATACAGTACCTTAGATATTTTTCTTTTAAAATAAAAATAATGAAGTCACATGTTTTAATCATTTAACCCAAGAAAACTAAACATTTAACAACAAAGGAAACCTAAGAAAAACATGATGAGAATTTATTCATATAAAAGCAAATATCAATACAGAACACTAGTAGATGACTACTCGAATGATTTCAGAGAGAAAATATATGCAAATATCTGGCAAGTCTGTCTTTTCAAAAGATAAAGAAAATAGATAAATACCCAAAATTGATGAAAAAGGGAAATAATACAAATATAGATGAGAATGCACTGTATTCTTCAGTTCCAATAACTCTAAAAATTTTAGTGAAATTGATTACTGTCTGTATAAATAAAAATAATAATACTTCAGCAAAACAGAACAAAACAAAAAATATTCAGAGATTGTTTAAAAATAATCAAGTGCTGATCTGAATAAAAAAGTTAGAATGTGTTCTCTTTTGATGGGCTATTATATTGATTAATTTTCTTCTATTTCCTTTTGGGGAGGGACATTTCCTAATTTCTTTTTTTACAGTAAAAAAGGCTAAAATGGAAAATAAGGGGAGGTGAGCAGAAAAGAAAACAATTTCAAAATAGAATCTATCTTATCTCACCTATCATAGGGCAAGTGAAAAGGGGAATAACATGAGAAAAGTAGGCTGAGTTTTGGTGAAAGGATGAAACAGCCCTATATTTTTCCCCTTCTCTTTTCAGCTCCCTTCCTTTTTCCTCCACCGGTATTCTCCATGACAGATTGATTCTCAGGCTGTCCAGGTATCTCTCCCACTAAACTCTGGATGTTATTTCCTGTCACACTCAACAAAGGCTTTCATTGATGCATTGGAAAGCAAGGACAACTTCACATTGACATGTCAATTACAAATTGGCTGAAGATTCTCTCTGGTAGCACTGAAAGAGGTGCCTCAAGCAAAAGAGGTAAACTTTTAAATTTTGGGTGATCATAAAATTTGCAATCCAAGACTGAGTTCTTTAAAAAATAAAATATGAAGTTTTGCTAATAATGTGATAACTACAGGAGTGAAAAGAGCTTCATGGTTGCTGTTCTCAAAGTGTACAGTTTTAATTACCTGTGGAAGAGATAATATGGTGGACAGAATGGCATTCCTGGCAGTCCTTATAACGCTTTACAGAGTTTTATTTTGCCTATCAGTATTTCCAGGAAAATAGAAGCTACCACAATTGCCAAAAAAAAGTGAAAATAAACAAAAGCCATCTATTGAAAAACAACTGCTGAACCAGACGGTTTTATGGGAGAATTATTTCAATCTTTTTTTTCCCCCAATCTTTAAGATAACAGCTAATTCTTAGTTCATCACAGAGCATAAAAGAAAGTAAAAAATTGGTCAGTTTATATTTTAAATCCAGAAAATCTTGGTAATAAATGTTTGTGAGATAGAACAAAAATCACAATTATACACTTAGAGACATGCATATTCACACACTCTCCCTGAAAAAAATCCACAAAGCAATTGCACTTGTGAATGCAAAAGCAGTTACTGTAAATAAAATACCAATAAATTGAATATAAGACAATATTAAAAGAAAATATGTCATGAGAAACATCATTTATTAGCTATAATTAATGGATGATTTACCATTAGGAGTTTTGATATAATGATTCACATCAATAGGTTAAAAGAGAAAAAAAAGAAACTACTATTTTTCTTCTAAATTTCTTTAAACTACACATAACTATGTAAAACAAATTGTATAACTTCGTGATAGTTTTATAATGTATGAGGTATAACATATGGACTGAAGCCTTTGCAAGGTTTCTATATTTTATATAAAGTGGTTAAATATTAATTCTAAAAAAGCTATGAAAATGAAGGAAGTTGATTTAATCTCCAAAACAATTTTAAAATAATGCAAAAATATATAGGTAAAATGTCAATCAATAAATTCAAATGCAATTATAAAAAATACACAAATAATCCAAAAGAAAGCAGGAAATGTGAAGCAGAGGGATGAAATAACACATAAGGGACAAACGTAAAACAATAATAAAATTTAAGGTACTACATACAATCATGTCAAGAATCACATGAACTCTTAATGGACTAAATCTGTTTAAAAAGCAGAATTTGTCAGAACGGATGAAACAGTAAGACCTCATTGTATGCTCTCTACAAAGGACCCATTCTAACTATAAGGACACATACAGGTTGAAAGTAGACAGACAGAAAAGGGATACCATGCAAACAGTAAATACAAGACGTCTGGAGTGGCTATATGAATATTACATGAAGCAGACTTCTAGAAAAAGTATATTACAAGTGATAAATGAGGACATTTCAAAATAATATGATGATCAATTCATCAGGAAGACTAAACAATTATAAATTTATGCCTAAAAATAAAGCATCAAAATAAATGAACAAAAATTTGACATAATTAAGAGGCAATTTTTTAAGGTTAGAGATTTTAATATCCCTTT
>PVIY010045760.1:0-18867 GCA_004026745.1 Myrmecophaga tridactyla | reverse complement strand
AGATAGATATACTGACCAATGGAATAGAATAGAGTGTTCAGATAGAGACACTCTCATCTATGGACAATTGATCTTTGATAAGGCAGTCAAGCCAAATCACCTGGGACAGAACAGTTTCTTCAATAAATGTTGCCTAGAGAACTGGATATCCATATGCAAAAGAATGAAAGAGGATCCATATCTCACACCCTATACAAAAATTAACTCAAAATGGATCAAAGACCTAAACATTAGATCTAAGACCATAAAACTGTTAAAAGAAAATGTAGGGAAATATCTTATAAATCTTATAATAGGAGGCGGTTTCCTAGACCTTACACCCAAAGCAAGAGCATTGAAGAAAGAAAGAAATAATGGGAACTCCTCAAAATTAAACACTTTTGCACATCAAAGAATTTCATCAAAAAAGTAAAAAAACAGCCTACACAATGGGAGACAATATTTGGAAACGACATATCAGATAAAGGTCTAGTATCCAGAATTTATAAAGAGATTGTTCAACTCAACAACAAAAAGACAGCCAATACAATTACAAAATGGGCAAAAGACTTGTACAGACACTTTTCAGAAGAGGAAATACGAATGGCCAAAAGGCACATGAAGAGATGCTCAACTTCCCTGGCTATTAGGGAAATGCAAATCAAAACCACAATGAGATATCATCTCACACTCACCAGAATGGCCATTATCAATAAAACAGAAAAATGACAAATGCTGGAGAGGATGTGGAGAAAGAGGCACACTTAACCACTGTTGGTGGGAATGTCAAATTGTACAACCACTGTGGCAGGCAGTTTGGCTGTTCCTCAAAAAGCTAAATATAGAATTGCTATATGACCTGGTAATACCATTGCTAGGTATCTACTCAGAGGACATGAGGGCAAGGACAAAAACGGGCATCTGCACACCAATGTTTATAGCAGCATTATTTACAATTGCGAAGAGATGGAAACAGCCGAAATGTCCATCAACAGACGAGTGGCTAAACAAACTGTGGTATATACATACAATGGAATATTATGCAGCCATAAGACAGAATAAACTTATGAAGTATGTAACAACATGGATGGACCTTGAGGACATTATGCTGAGTGAGATTAGCCAGAAACAAAAGGACAAATACTGTTTGGTCTCATTGATATGAACTGACATTAGTGAATAAACTTGGAGAATTTCATTGGTAACAGAGACCATTAGGAGGTAGAAATAGGGTAAGATATTGGGTAATTGGAGCTGAAGGGATACAGATTGTGCAACAGTACTGAATGTAAAAACTCAGAAATGGACAGCACAATACTACCTAACTGTAATACAATTATGTTAAAACTGAATGAAGCTGAATGTGAGAATGATAGAGGGAGGAGGGCTAGGGCACAAATGAAATCAGAAAGAAAGATAGACAACAAAGACTGAGATGGTATAATCTAGGAATGCCTAGAGTGTATAATGATAGTGACTAAATGTACAAATTTTTAAAAAGTTTTTGCATGAGGAAGAACAAAGGAATGTCATTACTGCAGGGTGCTGAAAATAGATGATAATTAATATTTTAAAATTTTACCTTATGTGTGAGACTAAAACAAAAAATGTTTATTTAGTACAAAATTTATATTTTGACCAGTGCATTTCCTAATATAACTTATGTAGGCAGCTTAATTGAACACCATAAGTACATGGAACCTTGAGTAGGACATGAGATTTTATTGGTTTGTCCAGAGTGATGCCCCAATAAATTCCAGAGTGATTTGAACAGTGAATAAAAAAGTATTTGCAAAGTCCCCTTCGGGGAATGATGAGAAGGGGAAAATTCAACTTCCCCAAGTTGAATTCTTGATATCCTCACAAGCAGTGCGGACAATCAAAGCTATAGGCCGAGCCCCCAATCTTGGGGTTTGTTCATATGAAACTTAACCCCACAAAAGATAAGTCAAGCCTACTTAAAATTAGGACTAAGAGTCACCCCCAAAAGAACCTCATTTGTTGCTCAGATGTGTCCTCTCTTTCCAACTAACACAACAAGCAACCCCCCCACCCTCCCCCTGTCTACGTGGGACATGACTCCCAGGGGTGTGGACCTTTCTGGCAACGTGGGACAGAAATCCTGGAATGAGCTGAGACTCAGCATCAAGGGATTGAGAAAACTCCCAGAATGAGCTGAGACTCAGCATCAAGGGGTTGAGAAAACCTTCTCGACCAAAAGGGAGAAGAGTGAAATGAGACAAAATAAAGTGTCAATGGCTGAGAGTTTCCAAACAGAGTCAAGAGTTTATCCTGTAGGTTATTCTTATGCATTAAATAGATATCACCATGTTAGTCAAGGTGTAGTGGAGAGGCTGGAGGGAACTGCCTGAAAATGTGGAGCTGTGCTCCAGTAGCCATGTTTCTTGATGATCGCATAATGATATAGCTTTCACAATGTGACTGTGTGATTGGGAAAACCTTGTGTCTGATGTTCCTTTTATCTACCTTGTCAACGGATGAGTAAAACATATGGAATAAAAATGAATAATAAGGGAAAAAATGTTAAAATAAATTTAGAGTGAAATGCTGGTGAGCAGTGAGAGGGAGGGGTGGCGGTATGGTATGTATGAATTTTTTCTGTTTTCTTTTTATTTCTTTTTCTGAATAGATGCAAATGTTCCAAGAAATGATCATGATGATGAATATGCAACTATGTGATGATATTGTAAATTATTGAATAGAATATCAAAAGTTATGAATGTTTGCATTTGTTTGGTGGTTTTTTTTGGTATTTAAAAAAATTTTTTTTAATTAACAACAACAACAAAAAGTACTCATGAAGAGAGAAAGAGTTCAAAGATACAGAGAGCAGACACCTACACACAGAATTTGACGATGCTTGGACAGATAACATAGAAAGCCACTGGAATTTGAAGCTGAGAACAATGCAACCCACAAGCAAAGGACCAGAAGATACTAGTCACATGCCTTCCCAGTTGACAGAGAAACCCTCTACATGACCATCCTTTCTTGAGTGAAGATGTCCTCTTGTTGATGCCTTAATTTGGACATTTTATGGACTTAGAACTGTAAATTTGTTCTAAGCTAAAGCTGCTGGAATGCAATATACCAGAAATGGATTGGCTTTTATAAAGAGTATTTATTAAGCTACAAGGATGGGAAAGTGTCCAAATTAAGGCACTATCAAGAGGATACTTTCACTCAAGAGAGGCTGATTGATATTCATATTTTAAAATGTCAACTTCTGTGTAAGATCAAAGGGAAAGATGTTTATTTGGTGCAAAATTTATATTTTGGGCAGTGCATTTCCCAATTGAACTTGTATGATCAGTTTAGTTGAACACCATAAGTACATGGAATCTTGAATAGGACGTGAGATATCGAAGGTTTGTCCAGGTTAGTGTGATGCCCCGATATATCCCAGATAGTTGGGCAGTGAATAGAGAAGTATTTGCAAAGTCCCATTGGGGAACTGGGAAAAATGGAGGAAATATTCAACTTCCTCATTTGGAGAATTTCTGGTATTCTCACAAGCAGTGTAGACAAACAAATCAATAGGCTGCGCCCTCAATCTTGGCTTTCACCCCTATGAAACTTATTCCTGCAAAGGATAGGCTAAGCCTACTTATAATTATGCCTAAGAGACACCCCCAGAGAACCTCTTTTGTTGTTCAGATATGGCCTCTCTTGCTCAGCCAACTCAGCAGGTGAACTCACTGCCTTTCCCACTACAGAGGACATAACTCCCAGGGGTTCAAATCTTCCTGGCAGCATGGGACAGAACTCCTGGGAAGAGCCAAGACCCAGCATCATAGGATTGAGAAGGCCTTCTGGACCAAAAGGAGGAAGAGCAAAATAGGACAACATAAAGTTTCAGTGGTTGAGAGATTTCAAACAGAGTTGAGAGGTTATTCTGGATAACCATTATATAGATATATCCAGTAAACATTATATAGAGATTATCCTGTATATCCAATATATGGATATCCCTTTTTAGTTTATAGTGTATTGGAGTGGCTAGAGGGAAGTTTCTGAAACTGTTGGGCTGTATGTATCCCAGTAGCCTTGTCTCTTGAAGACGATTGTATAATGATATAACTTTTACAGTGTGACTGTGTGATTGTGAAAACCTTGTGTCTGCTGCTCCTTTTATCCAGGGTACGTATGGTCAATGAGAGGGAAGGGTAAAGGGTATGGGCTGTATGAGTTTTTTCCCTCTTCTTTTTCTTTCTTTTACTGAGTGATGCAAATATTCTAAAAATGATCATGATGATGAATACACAACTATATGATGATATTGTGGGGCATTGATTGTACGTCATGTATGGACTGTGTGAAGATTTGTCAATAAAAATATTAAAAAAAAAAAAAAGAGAGAAAGAAAGGCTGATTGCGTCCCGGCTTTCTCTGTCACATGGAAGCCACATGGTAACATTTGCTGTCCTCTCTAGGCCCTCAAATGGTGCTCTCAGCATCTCCAAGTATCTGTGTCTGGTTTCATCTGTCTGCTCTGTGTCAGCATCTATGCTTTCTCCAAAATGTCTCCCCCTTAAAGGACTCTAGCAAACTAACCAAGACATACCCTGAATGGGAGGGGTCACATGTCCATAGAAACAATCTAATCAAAAGGCCTCACTCAACCACATGTCTGCCCCCACAAAACTGGTCTAGGATTAAAATAATGTGGCTTTTCTGGAGTACATAACAGCCCCAAATCAGCACATTTCACACTTTGGCTCCCCAAAAGACATGTTCTTTCCATATACAAAATGCATTCGTTCTATCGCAATATCACAAAAGCCTTAAGCCCTTTCCAATCAGTGATACAGATATAATACAAAGTAAAAAAACAGCACAAAAACCTCATCAAAGTCAGTTACAGGCATGGTCTGTTTTAAGGCAAAATTCTCATCTGGCTGTTGACCCGTAAAACTCAGAAAAAGTTATCTGCTTCCAATATACAAAGAAGGGAAAGTCATAGGATACATGTTCTCATTTACATAGCATGCTATTGGAAGAAAAATAGGGATCAAAGTTCCTAAACAGTTCCTAAAACCTGCAGGGCAAATTCCATTATATTTCAAAATCTGAGTCATTTACATAATGATAGTTACTCTTCAGGGCTTGAGAAAGCGACAGTCCCACCCTTTGCAAGGGTTTACACAGCAGTCCTTTTCTCTCCAAACACTAGGGTGAGGATTTTAACATATCCAAGCACTGGGGAGACCACCTTGTTGTTGGCTTCACCCTCTCCAAGAATAAAGGGAGCACCCAGACTCTCTGCCATCTCTAAGGCAGATGCTCAACAGCATCAGAACAATGGGATGGTTGCCAGGTTCCCCCCAAACCCTGGGGAATTTAATCCACCCTCTCCAAGACCTGAGATAGCAAAACACTTTCTGAATAACAAACTGGACAGCACACCCACTGCATCCAGGGCAAACTCACCCTCTCTGCATTCATGGATGGATCCACCCTACTGGCCTGAGATTTCCTGGCTCCAAACATGGTTCTACCTTAGAAGTCATTTTTACTTCAATCTGTGCCTTTTAGTCCAGATTGGCAGTGGCTCTGTTCATACAGATCTTGCAAAAAAATGTGTTGACTTGACATGCAACATACAGGGGTCAAAACCCTCAGACAGTAGGACTTTCCACAAATCCTTTCTGGATAGCTTCATCTCCAATCCTAGTTTTCTCTGAAATGGCTGACTGTTTCCATGTTTGGCTAAATCCTCACACGGGGCAATATTCTTGGGGAGGAGTCTCATTTTTCAAAAGCTCAGAATTTTCCAAACTGTCAGGTTCTCATTTCTTTGTACCCATGAGTTCAGTTCTCAGCTTATCTCTTTCCTCTCACATTTTACTATAAGCTGCAAGAAGAAGCCAGGCTGTATTTTCCACATTTAGCTTGGAAATTTCCTCAGCAAGATATCCATGATCATCTTCTTCAAATTCTACTTTCCATCCAATACCAGGACTCAATTTTTTCCAAATTCTCTGCCACTTTAAAACACGGGTCACCTTTCCTCCAGTTGACAATGCCACATTCATCATTTCTGTCTAAAGCCTCACTGGAGGTATCTTTAGAGTCCACATTTGAACCAACAGTCTGTTCAAACCAATTCAGGCCTTTCTTATTCACCTCTTCACAATTCTTCCAGAATCTTCCCCTTATCCATGTAGAAAGCCACTCCAACATGTTTGGTATTTGCAAGCCACAGCACCCCACTTCTCTGATGTGAAAACCTATTAATCAATCACCTTATTAAGTTACAAGTTATGCCGGTCTGGGGCTGTTGTGTAACCCAGAAAAGCCATGTTCTTTTAATTCTAGTCCAGTCTTGTGGTTGTGGACCTGTTGTTGGGTGGGACCTTTTGATTGGATGGCTTTCTATGGTGATGTGACCCCACACACAAGGTGTGTCTTGATGAGGTAGCTGGAGTCCTTTAAGGGGGAGACATTTTGGAAAAAGCACAGATGCTGAGATTGCTGACACAGCAGAGAGATAAAATCAAACACAGATACTTGGAGATGCTGAGAATGCCTTTTGAAATCAGAGACCCAGAGAGAGGACAGCAAATTTCACCATGTATCTTTCCCTGTGACAGAGAAACCCCAGACTTGATCAGCCTTTCTTGAGTGAAGGTATCCTTTTCTTGGTGTCTTAATTTGGACATTTTCATGGCCTTAGAATTGTAACCTGTAATTTAACAAATCCCCTTTGTTCAAGCCAATCCATTTCTGATATATTGCATCCCATCAGCTTTAGCAGAACAAAGCAATATACACATTTTTATTTATTTTTAATAAATTCAAATAGAGCTCTTCTAGGAATTTTTGTTTTTAATTTGGTATTGCCATCAGGAGGTAGGAAAATATATATGGAACAAACAGATGGATACAAATACAAAGTTATATACAAAAATCAGAAACACAGAAATATAAAACTTGCTGATTTGAACATTACTTTTTCATTCTTTTTTGGTATGCTTGAATATTTCCCCAGTTTTGTTTACAAGGTGCTAATATTAAAGTAACTAAGCTTTCTATTTTCTTTAGGTCTTCTCTATAGCGTGGGGTATTATTTTCCTAGTTATATAAATCTGATGTGGAGAACAGGGCATGCATATATACAAACCTTTTTGGGTTTTCCTGTTTTGTTATTTCTGTAGGAACTTGCTGGATGGATAGACATTTTGCTGGTAGCTTAGCTTCTGATTTTAGAGAGTAGCCCTAGCAGAATCAAGTAACCTGATGGGTATGGAATGAGGATGCCATACTATATTAGGCTTTTATCTATGGTAAAGAGGTTTACAAAGGAGAGTTAATAAAGGCTCTATTGGAACTTCTGGACACAAATCAGGGAGGACATATTTCTTTTCCTCACTATTTGCAGGTAAAATTTTATATTTTCTCATTAATATCAACTCTTGAGAGAGACGTATGAAGGTTTGAATTTACATCATCCCATCCCATTTTTGCTTTCTTTTGCAGAACAAATATAATTATAATACAGTGGTTTTTTTCTATGCAACAATTTCAGGCCATTTCTCTCCTGATTTTAATTATATTGAGACCAGATTGTATTATAGAAATAAACCATTTTTTTTTGTTTTTTCATAGGCTCAAAACTAAAACCTTTTCAGTTTTTCACATGACACCCCAAAGTGGTACATACAGGAATGTTATTAGAATTAGAATTTTCCATTTTAAAGAGTTTCAGTAATTAGTAACCAATTAGGAACAAGTGAGCAATACAAATGCAGTAACATACTAACTAACAATTTAAGCAGAAACTAAATATTACTAAATCTAGTAACATACCAATTAACAATTAAACAGTCATTAAATACTTAATTTCATTAAATACCAATTAATTGTTGGATTACTTATTTTACAATAAAAGTAATACTCAATAAATGTATACTCAACAGACAGACCCAATTCAAGGCCTTGAAACCCATACAGAATGGTACTCCAAAAACAGAAGGGTGTAGAGGTCAGAGTTGAGATCATTCTGGAAGCAGGGGCCAGGGCCTCTGTGCCAGTTTGAAAATATTATGTAACCCAGAAAAGCCATGTTTTAATCCTGATCCAATCTTATGGAGGCAACTGTTTCTTTTAATCCCTATTCAGCACTGTAGGTTGGAATCTTTTATTAATGTTCTCCACAGTTATGTGACACACCCAATTGTGGGTGTGACTTCGGATTAGATGGAGATGTGATTCCATCCATTCCAGATGGGTCTTGATTAGTTTACTGGAATCCTTTAAAAGGAAACATGTTGAACAAAAGCTTTAGCGCATCCAGCACCGAGAGTCCACATAGCCAGAGGCCTTTTGAGATGAAAAAGGAAAATGCCCATGGGGGAGCTTTATGAAACAGGAAGCCAGGAGAGGGAGCTAGCAGATGTCACCATGTGCCCTCCCAGCTGAAACGGAAACCTTGAACTTCATCAGCCTTTTTCGAGTGAAGCTAATCTCTTGTTGGTTCCTTAATTTGGACATTTTCATGACCTTAGAACTACAAACTTGAAACTTAATAAATTCCCCTTTTAAAAAACTGTTCCACTGGCAGTAGATAATGAGCTTGGAGAATTTCAGTTGGTAACAGAGACCATCAGGAGATAGAAAAAGGGTAGATATTGGGTAATTGGAGCTAAAGGATACAGATTGTGCAACAGGACTGATTGTAAAAATTCAGAAATGGATAGCACAATATTACCTAACTGCAATACAATAATGTTAGAACATTGAATCAAGCTGAATGTGAGAATGATAGAAGGAAGAGGCCTGGGAGCACAAATGAAATCAGAAGGAAAGATATACAATAAAGACTGAGATGGTATAATCAAGGAATGCCTAGAGTGTATAATGATAGTGATTAAATGTACAAATTTAAAAATGTTTTGCACAAGGAAGAACAAAGGAATGTCAATAATGCAGGGTATTGAAAATAGATGGTAATTAATATTTTAAAACTTTAACTTAACATGTGAGACTAAAGCAAAAAATGTTTATTTGGTACAAATTTATACTTTGACTAGTGCATTTCCTAATATAACTTATGTGGACAGCTTAACTGAACACCATAGTACTTGGAACCTTGAGTAGGGCATAAAATTTTGTAGATTTGTCCAGAGTGATGCCCCAATAAATCCCAGAGTGATTTGAACAGTGAATTAAAAAGTATTTGCAAAGTCTCCTTGGGGGAATGTTGAGTAAGGGGGTAAATTCAACTTCACCAAGTGGAGAATTCTTGATATTCTCACAAGCAGTGAGGACAACCAAAGCAATAGGCCGAGCCCCCAATCTTGGGGTTTGTTCATATGAAACTTAACCCCGCAAAGGATAGGATAGAGTCACCCCCAAGAGAACCTCTTTTGTTGCTCAGATGTGGCCTCTCTCTCTCAGCCAATATGACAAGCAAACTCACTGCCCTCCCCCTCTCTACGTGGGACATGACTTCCAGGGGTGTGGACCTTCCTGGCCACATGGGACAGAAATCCTAGAATGAGCTGGAACTAAGCATCAAGGATTGAGAAAATTTTCTCAAACAAAAGAGGGAAGAGAGAAATGAGACAAAATAAAGTGTCAATGGCTGAGAGATTCCAAACAGAGTTGAGAAGTTATCCTGGAGGTTATTCTTATGCATTAAATAGATATCACCTGTTTAGTTAAGGTGTAATGGAGAGGCTGGAGGGAACTGCCTGAAAATGTAGCGCTGTGCTCCAGTAGACATGTTTCTTGAAGATGATTGTATAATGATATAGCTTTCGCAATGTGACTGTGTGGTTGTGAAAACATTGTGTCTGATGCTCCTTTTATCTACCTTATCAACAGACAAGTAAAACATATGGATTAAAAATAAATAAATAATAAGGGGAACAAATGTTAAAATAAATTTAGTAGATTGAAATGCTAGTGATCAATGAAAGGGAGGGGTAAGGGGTATGGTATGCGTGAATTTTTTCTGTTTTCTTTTTATTTTTTTTTCTGAATTGATGCAAATGTTCTAAGAAATGATCATGATGATGAACATATACAACCATGTGATGATATTGTGAGTTATTTATTATATAACAAGAATGGAATGATCATATGGTAAGAATGTTTGTGCTTGTATGTTGTTATGTATCATAAATTTAAAAAAAAAAACTGTTCCAGTTCTAGTGTATTGCATTCCAGCAACTTGCAAAGTAACACAGCCTCAAACCCAAGTCCAGGGGACCTGAAACCCTGTATGAGCTTGCTGATCCACTTAGACCTTGGTGACCCACTCACCTGATCAGATGTCCAAACGTGGAACTAGAAACTGTTTCTCTCTTTGAAGTTTTAAAGCAGTGAAGAGCCCAGAGTGACAGCAGGGCAGGGGAAAAACCAATTGCCAAGACTCTAGACTAACAGGGTCTACTGGCCTCAAAAGGCCCAATAGCATGCTCACCTGTCCTACCAGAGCTCCAGAACTTCAGGCAGTCAGACTTCTCATTCTTTAGGGATGCTTTATTCCACCAGAGCTGCCAAATTGCTGTCAGAGTGATACCAAATAAACATGGGGTTCTCTGCCCAATGTACATAATAGTCACTCTATGATACTGAGGTTTCAAAGACAGAAAGTTTATTTCTAAGAGTGAAGCAGGATATCAGATAACCTCTCAGCCTATGTTCCAACCCAACTCAACCCCAAGACCAAAGAACACACCAGGTAGAAGATGATCTATGAGTTTTAATTAGGGACTTATGACAGGAGATAATTCTTCCCAATAGCAGCCAGTTGAGAAATGAAGGTCAGTGTTCTGCTCAAAAAAAAAAACCATGAGAGAGGGCCTGAGTGCCAAGAGGGTGGCTTAGAAGGCTTAGCAGAGACTCACAAGATTTGGTTACAAACAAACTCTTGTGAGATTTGGTTACAACGGAGTTTCAGCAGAATCCCACAAGAGTTGGTTAGGGGAGGGGAGTTTTACGTTCTTTGACCTTTAGCGTCTGTCCCAGTCATGCAGGTGGCTGCATGTAGTGAATTGATCTCAAAATGGAGGCGGGGTGGCGTCAGGGCTTTGGGTCCTTATAGTCTAAAAATCTGTCTCCCCAAGTCTAAGGAGTTTGGGAATTTTATGGATTCAAACAAGATAAGGTGAAGTAGTTACCATTTGTGCCAGTCTGAAACTGTTGAGTACCCCAGAAAAGCCATGTTCTTTAATTCTCGTCAATATTTTTGATATTAGGTTGTTTCCATGGAGATAATGAGCTACGTGGTTGTGGGTGGGACCTTTTGATTAGGTGGATTCCATGGTGATGTATCTCCACCCACTTAAGGTGGGTCTTAATTTGCCTACCATTTGGAAACAGCAGATATAAGCAACAGAGCCAATATGAGAACCAGATGTCTGGAGATGAAGGAAGAAAATGCCCTTGGGGAAGCCTTTTGAGATGTGAAGCTGGGAGGGAAAGCTAGCAGACGTCGCCATGTGTCTTTCCAGCTGAGAGAGGTATTCCAGATCCATAGTTCTTTCTTGAGCTGAGGTATCTTTATCTGGATACCTTAGTTTGGACATTTTTATAGCCTTAGAACTGTAAACTTGCAACTCAATAAATTCTCTTTTTAAAAGCCATTCCAATGTGGGAGACCCAGGTTCGCTTCCTGGTCCATACACTTCCAAAAACAAACAAACAAATTCAACAAATGGTGCTGCAATAACAGGATACTCACATGGAAAAATAATGAAATGTGACTCCATCAAACAGCATTAAAAAAAAAAGGCCATTCCATTTCTGGTATACCGCATTCTGGCAGCTTTAGCAAACTGATACACCATTACATTAGCAAATATAAACAAGAGCTGGGACCAGGCTAGTATAACCATCACAATAGTAAGTATAAACAAGGGCTGGGACTAGTTCAGTAATTTCAGGTACTAACTCTGCCTCTTCTACAATATACTAGAAAGTAAAAAAAGCATCTATATAATTATCCAATAATCATAATCATTTGTTAAGTCTTAATTCTTGATTGCAATTTTTTTTTAATTTACTTTGGGGGAAAAAATAAATAATAAAAAACAAAACCCCAAAATGAATACGACTCAAAGCAGAGTCCTCTTCTACTAATAAGCAAGGGACACAATAGTGCTATCTTCCAGTGCCTTTAGATAAGAAAATCTCCCACTTTCCACCTGCTTCCTCAGGTGGCACTGTTTAGGATTTCTAAACCCCTGAGAGCATTTCTCAAGACATTTGTATCTTGAGCTCAGCCAGCTAAAACACAAAAAATGTAGAAGTGAAACAAATGTTTCCTCAACTTATAAGCTTAGGTCATTATTTGGCCCAAGAGAAAGCTTCATTTGTTTACTGCTTGAGTTTGGATTCCCTGTAGGCAGGCTGTGTCAAGTGCACTTATTTGTTTGCATTTTGCGTTAAGTTTGAAACTGCAGGCATCTTTCGTAGAGCATTGTTTTAAACGGATATGCATGAAAAAAGAGCAATAGGGTTTTTGATTTGCTGAGGAAGAAGCATGTTCATTAGTTCTTTATGACTTTCCTTTTGACAGCTCCTTTTGCAGTCTTAGTTCTCTTTCATTTCTTAGGAATCATAGCCCATACTCCTGCTTCTAGAGCTCTTGTTCTTGATTCCTGTCCCCTTCTCCTGTCTCCCAGCCCTCAAATCTCCTGGCCTAAAGAAATAAATTTCTTTCCATCACGAAGAATTACAGCTGGAGGGCTTGGGGCAGAGAGGAAGTGATTAAGGGAAACATAAACAGGATTGAGTTGCAAAGACTGTTTGCAGAATTGGTCCTTCTTTGATCAATTCTTAAATTCAGCTACAGACTCAAAACAGTGTGTACTTCACATTATGTGTTTCTTGAACTTTAGCCAGCTGTGGTGTGTATGCTGTCAGCTCAAACTTGACCTCCAAGTGATTCAGAAATAGAGCCGGCCCCATGGATTAGCAGTTTACCCAGACATGTGCATGGCTATTTTTAAGAAGGTAGATGTAATCCCCAGGTGCAGACCAGTTGATAACAAAGGGGGGACTAAGCCACCTGTGGCAGTATGGGATGAAAGGACTAATGTTGGACCACCTGACAACTTGCAAAGGGTAGCGCTGACTTGCTGCTGCCCCATCTTACAAGTTTATTTTGCAGAATGTCGTGTTGCAAATGATGCTGAGTGACATGCTCAGACTGAGTCAAGAATCTTATTTTTGTAAAATAACGTGTGTGAAGCATCCATTGATCTTTCTAGTAAATACCAGTACTTTTTCAATCCAATTGTCATAGTCATAGATGGTGATGGAAAGAGGTGAAAGAGGTGTTGCTGAGCAAAGCCACCATTCGGAGTTTGCACGTTGGACCCCTGTGATAGTTTGAGGCCACACCTGGTATTGATAAGTGCATTAAGAACTCACAGGAAACACAGATTAAGGCCAACTTCCATCTAAGCATATAGTATAACCATAAGTGGCTAAGAAACAATCAAAACAATGAATGGACTAGCCTGGCTAAAAGACAGCACCAGCCTTGGTGGAGAGAAGACCCCTGCCTCACCTTCCTAGCAAGTTCAATACCACCCTTCTCTGGGCCTTAGTATACTCACCTGCAAAGTAGGGGTAATGTTACTGTTTCCCACAGTCACTTTCCCTGTGCAGCAGGGAAAAAATAGAACATTCTCTGTTAGTCCCTCATACTACAAAGTCTATGTAAAATGTCTGATACATACGGAGTGCTAAAAAAATTATGCCAAGTGGAAAAAGCCAATCCTAAAAGGTTACATACTATATGATTCCCTTTGCTTAATGATTTTGAAATGACAAATTTTAGAAATGGAGAATATGTCAGTGGTTCCCAAGGATTAGGCTTCAGACAAAATAGGTTTAGTCCCACCAGAAGATAGCAGCCAGTTCTTGATTACACAACCTTGAGGAGAGGAACAGAGGTACAATAAGAGAGAGAGCCCACCTGCAACCGATTTACATGCTTAATAGAGCTAATTTTAAAACAATCCCTTAACAACTGTTATAGGAGACAGTCCACCGTGAGCACATTGGATGGCCAGAGGAGGCTGTCCCAGGATTAAAACTTTAACTCACCCGGGGTGAGTAAACAGATTGCTTACTTAAACTTACAGTTCAAGAAACTGTGTGTGTTCACTCTTGCAGGCCATTCATTGGGTCTTTGGGGGCTCACGGGCCTGGCAGAATGCATGAGGTATGGAACAGAATCTGTCCACAGGCCTGCTCTGAGCAGTGAGTTCCCACCGTGTGGGGCATCCTATACCCAACATGTAGGGCTGGGGAGGTGAAAAGCAGAGAGGAGATATTAAGATCTCTGCTCATCTCACCAATGCGATGCATTTCTCTGAACTTCATATTGAGGGCAGGCTTGCTTCTGCTCTCAGAGCTCAGGGCCTGCTGCTGGGAGCACCAACATCTCTGTTACCAGACAAAGGTGGTGGATTCTTTTGCCCCATGCACTCAAATGACCGATTTCTGAGCCACTGGGGTTCAAAAGAGAGAAAAAGTTATTGCTAGGCTTGAAGCAGGAGATCAGATGGCCTATCTGCCCCCAAATCTATCTCCCTGAGCCCAGGGGGTTCAAAGTTTTTATGGATTCAAACAAGACAAGATGGAGGTGTTACCATTTCAATAGTAAAGTATACACAAGGCAGAGACTAGTAAGTATAAACAAGGGACTAGGCTAAAATGACCATTACAATAGTAATTATAAACAAAGGTGAGGCTAGTTGAGTTTCAGTAATTTCAGATATTAACTTTTTGCCTGCCTGCCCATGCGAAAGAAAACAAAAAACAAAGCAAAACGAAACAAAAAAACCCAGCCCCAGTTCTGGTATATCACATTCTGGCAGCTTGCAAACTAGAAGATCCTGGAATTCTATGTATAACCTATTCTTTAATATAGAAAGAAAAAAAATCTATGTCATGATTCAGTAATCATAATCATTTGTTAATTTTTAACTCCTTGGTTATATCTCTGCCTGGGTCTGGGCTCAGGATGCATTCTGTCCATCTCCCTAAGTGCTGGTCATGTTCTCACTAATCTTTTCAAAGCTGATGGACATAAAAGTAGTCTCTCAGGTGTGCCACTCGGGTTCTTTGTTTGAAAGCAGTGAAAATACCTCTGGACAACTTAAGCAAAAAAGAAACAGATGACAAGGAAATGGGAGAGTCATAGGAGTAAATGGAAGAAGAACCAGGCTGGGAAAGGACTGGGGCCTAGGCTGACCCCTGAGATCTGCAAATGAAAGTCAATGTATTGTTGTCTGATCCAGGGGGAGTGTGTGAGTATGTGAGTTTGTGAGCAAGTGTGTGGGTCTGTGTGAAAGAGAGGATGTGTGCATATGTGTATATATGAGTAAAAGTGAGTATATGTGCGTGAGTGTGAAAGTGTGTATTTTTTCTTTTTTCATCCTTGTGTAACTCTAGGCAAGACTAAATTTAATGCCTGGGAGGGAGGGCTCTATTCTGCCTGGCTGGGCCACATGCCTGGCCCGTGGCCAGAGGGGGCAGCGCTTCTTCCCTGATAGGTACTGAATAGGTGCTTTTGAGGTGTTTCCTCAAATGTCAAACGGGAGCATAATCAGAAGACAGGAGGCAGGAAGACTGGATACTGGGCAGGAACAAAATCAATGGCTGCTCGGCAGAGCTCCGACCTGCCATGCTGGAGGTCTGGAGTTCGATCCCTGGTGCCTCCTGCCCATATGCAAATTAAAAATAAATAAATAAATAAATAAATAATCAATGGCTGCTCCCCCCGGTAGTCTGGCCCTGCCTGGTCTTCGTACCTGGCCTTTATAACAAGACATCTGTCTTCTTAGCAGATCTCAAACTCCAGTAGGGCAGAAACTTCTTCCTCCACTTTTATTTCCTTTTCTAGGCTCAGAAGCATTCTGAAAGTATAAACAAGGGTGAGGCTTGTTTATACTATACTAGTAGCTGCTCAATAAGAATGTGCAAAATTGAATTCAATCAAAACAAAGAAATGCAGATTTTTTCTGAGTACTTTATGGTAGTTCAAGATATTTCACCACTCAAAGATAAAGTGCTAAGGGTTAAATATATCAAAATGGCTTTGCATTTCTGAGCTTTCTTTACCCTTTGTGATGGTTTGAAAATATTATGTACTCCAGAAAAGTCATGTTTTTTTTTCGCATGGGCAGGCACCAGGAATCGAATCCAGGTCTCTGGCATCACAGGTGAGAACCCTGCCACTGAGTCACCATGCAGCTGTCTTTTTTTAAATCCTGATTCAATACCATAGTTTGGAAATTTCTGATTAGATTATCTCCACAGAGATATGACATGCCCAATTTTGGGTGTGACCTTTTGATTAGATCGAGATGTGACTCCACTCATTCTAAGTGGGTCTTGATTAGTTTACTGGAATCCTTTAAAAGAGGAAACATTTTGAAGAGAGCCAGAAATGACAGAAGCTTCAGAGTTACAGAGAGAGCAGATATAGATGCTTGGAGAACAGAACTTCAGAGAACAGAGACAAGGATACTTGGAGATGCTTGAAGCCCAGCATGAGATGTAAAGCAAGTCAAGGGAAGCTAAGAGAGGAATGCCAGTCCCAGAGAAGCAAAGTGAGGAACCCCCACAAGAACAGAGGCTGAAAGCAATGGAGCCCAGGAGCAACAGACCAGCAGATGCCAGCCATGTGACTACCCAGTTGACAGAGGTGTTCCTGACCCATTGGCCTTCCTTGAATTAAGGTATTTTTCCCCAGGTGCCTTAGTTTGGACATTTTTATAGGCTTAGCACTGCAAACTTGTAACTTATTAAATTCCCCTTTTTAAAAACAGCTACAGGGTGAGCCACAGTGGCTCAGCAGGAGGAGTTCCTGCCTGTCATGCTGGAGACCTGGGTTTGATTTCTGGTGCCTGCACATGCAAAAAAAAAAAAAGAAAGAAAAAAACAGCTCCAGTTCTGGTATATTGCATTCCAGCAGCTTGCAAACCTGTAACCCTGGAAGTTACTTTTGCTCACCCCTACATTCCCACACCCAAGTTGGGCAGTTCTCCGTGGTGATGCAGAACTTCATGGAATAAATTTTCCATTTGCTATCAAGATGTTGTATTCAACAGTGAGAATTTTATTCTGAGAGCAGGTTTGAAAAAAGGCTCAATGGATGCTGTCATGGTTAGGTTCATGTGTCAACTTGGCCAAGTGGTGGTACCTGTTTGTCTGGTTGGGCAAGTGCTGGCCTGTCTGTTGTGATGAGGACATTTCATAGAATTAAATCATGATCACGTTGGCTGCATCCACAGTTGATTCCATTTGTAATCAGCCAAGGGAGTGTCTTCTGCAATGAGTAATGCTTAATCTAATCACTGGAAGCCTTTTAAGGAGGATTCAGAAGAGACAGGCTCTCTTCCTGCTCCGACCTGCGAGCCTCTCCTGTGGAGTTCTTCCAGACACTCCATTGGAGTCGTCAGCTTCACAGCCTGCCTTACAGATTTTGAACTCTACGTTCCCTCAGTTATGCGAGACACTTTCATAAATTTTATATCTACAGATATTTCCTGCTGATTCCATTTCTCTAGAGAACCCTGACTAATACAGATGCCAAATTTTTTTTCTATCCTTGGGGAAGAAAGGAATGCAAATTACAACAAAGTGGTGTTCAGGCCCAGACCCAGCTCTCGTAGAGCATGGGCAGGGGCCACAGTGATACTGAAAACTACACCAGGCACAGTAGCAGACATGGGTTTATTGGTACTTATGAACAGGAGAATTTTTCTGGTGACACACAGCCAAACATTTAGCGCTCTGCAAAGGGAACAGAAATGCACAAGGCAATGTAAATGATTTCAGAACAAAGACATTCCATATAGTATGAGGACATCAGACCTCTAGTATGGTCATGAAAGGGGCCTAAGGACTGATGTTTTACTAAGATTAGTGTTTAAGACTAAGATATAATTTACGCTGGTTTTTACACCTGTAATTACATTATTCCCTCTCTGGGGAGAGTGTTTACTTTCATGACATTTGTCCTTGGCTAAAGCAAGTCTGTTTTTAGGGCTTTTAGAAGGGGGCCCAGGCATCGGGTTGCCACATTTGTTGGTTTGATTAGTTTATCAATTCTGGAGTGTGCTACACCATATAAAATTTGAAAGGTCATGACTCATTGCTTCAGTCAAAGGTTGAATATGTTCTCCTAATCATTAGCCCACCTTACTTTCTGATGCATGATTATGTCCCTACTATAAATAAAATCCTCATCCAGAGGCAGCCCAATGACTAGCCTTCATGAGAGCAAACCAGACTGTTTCTCATGGCCCAAGTGTGAAATAATAAGCCCTCCTATGTTTTCTGTGAAAGGAAGACTGCTGCTTTAACTCATAAATACTTTCTGCTTTGTATGTGTTGCACAGCTTAAAGATCCAACCTGGACTATTGTCAGGGGCAAGGAAGAACAATGGGCAAACTCATGCATTTGAGTGCAGTTTTATACTTTTCATTCCAAAGGCACTGCTAAAAGAAAAATTTTCCAAGAACATTAAATTTAGGACATCACAGCATTATTGAGCAAGTCATAAATTGGGCAGCATCCCATTGAGAAAGTAAAAGGAAATTCCACAGAGGGGGTGGAAAGGGGAAGCTTATATAGGGCAAATTCATAAGCAAGTGAGGAAATGTTCTGGTTGACACTAAGTTTCCATCTTATGTTTGTAAAGAAGGATTTTATAAAGTTTAACAATAGCTAATTTTTCCTGCTTAATTTAGCTATTTACATATTTTAGCTTCTGAATGATAAAAATATCTAGCAAAAGCATTTGTGGCCTTCACTGCTATGCACCTGCTGTGAGTTAAGAATTGTAAAAGAAAAGAGTAATGGGCCCCATCAGGCTAAAGATAAACAACCCG